>JAKSZT010054399.1:16729877-16788602 GCA_026826555.1 Tolypeutes matacus
TATCTATCTATCTATCTATCTATCTATCTATCTATCTATCTATCTATCTATCATCTATCTCTCTATCTCTCTATCTCTCTATCTCTCTATCTCTCTCTCTCTCTCTCTCTCTCTCTCTCTATCTCTCTATCTATCTCTCTATCTATTTTCTTAACATTTGAGAGTAGATTGCATACCTCATATTCTTTTTTTGTGTGTGTGTGGTACTGGGCCTGGGGAATGAGTTTGGAACCTCATATGTGGGAAGCTGGCGTTCAACCACTGAGCCACATCAGCTCCCCAAGGTTGTTTTTTTTATTTGTTTTGTTTATTTGTTTTTTAGGAGGCACTGGTCACCGAACCCGGGATCTCCCATGTGGGAAGCAGGTGCTCAACTGCTTGAGCCACAACTACTCCGTATCATATTCTTTTATTTATTTATTTATTTATTTATTTATTTATTTATTTATTATTTTTTAAATTTTACTGGGGGTCCCAGGGATCAAACCCAGGTCCCTCCATATGGGAGACGGACACCCAACCATTTGAGCCACATACTCCCCCCCCATCATATTCTTTTAACACTTAATACTTTCATGTATCTTTCCTAAGAACAAAGATATTCACTTACGTAACCACATTAAATACAGTCATTATGGTCAAGAAATTTAGCAATGATTTAAAACATATGCCACCTATATTCTAATTTTTTCAGAATATACATAAGGTCTTTTTGGGCCTTTTGTCCTCCATTATTAGATCCAGTCCAGGATCATATATTACATTTAAATGTCATTGTCTTTTTAGTTTCTCTCTTTTTTTCTAATTGTGGAAGGGTATATACATACAACATAAACTTTCCTATCTCAACCCCTTCCAAGCAAACCATCCAGTGGGATTAATCAATTCACAGTGTTGTGCTACCCTCACCACCATCCATTACTAGAACTTTCTGAGCACCCAAACATAAACCCTGGACTTATTCTTCATTAACTCCCATTCTCCTGCCCTTCCCCCTGGCAACCTGTACTCTAACTTGAGTCTTTTTCGAGCTCTCCCTTCCACCTTCCATCCCCTTCCATCGGACTAACTCCTACTAGCTTTGCAGGTCTCAGCTCAGGCATGTCTTACTCAGGACACTAGCCTCCTTTTCTGAATCTGAGCTGGGCCTCCTTCCCATGTAATTTGCTGGCACTGCCACTGCCTCCTTCTTTCTTGCTGTCTTGCACCAGGCTGGAGGAGGGGATGGCCCCTTTTCTGACTCTACTATCCCTGCATTCCCTGCTTGGGGCAGTAATGAGTATCTGTGGAATGCAGAACTGTGCTCTTTTTTGTGCTCACCACAATGGAGATCCAGGCTGTCGTTATGGAGTGATAGTGAATGGGTCTAAGCTCTCTTCATTAGCAGATGGCTGCCTCACACACTTGCACCCCTGCCAGCGATTCAGAAGGGAGAGGAAGGAACTGAGAGAGTCAGTGACCACCTTGGCCACCCCTGCGGGGCACAGTCAGGAATCCGGCTAGAAAGCTGGTCATCAGAGCATGGCCAAGCCCAGCATCTGGTCTCCATCGTGAGGTTCTGAGCTACATTTGTGTCCATAGACATGACAATGTCTATGCTTTGTTTCCATGCCATCTGACATGTCAGGAAACCTTGGGACTCACAGAGCATCCTTGTCAATGCATTGTTTACCAGATTTTGTATCTTTCTTTAGACTCGGGGAAGGAGAAGTCATCATGATGTGGTTGGAGTTTTTGTTTCACGACCCTGAGTCTCCTCTTCTGGTATATGATGGCAGAGCTGTAGGACTTTGGCAGTCCCTCAATTTCAGGGCATTGGAAAGATAAAATAACTGGAGTCCTTGACATGGGAAATGATGGGATGAAGGCTTTTATGGTCTTTCTAAAAAAATTGCTTTTGACACGTGTGTTTAGATTAGCCATAATTTTTCAAAAACTCCTCACTAAATAATTGTTAATTCTTAGAGACAGCCAGTGGTCTCCCTGGTGCAGGAGGCTCCTTTGGGAAAGCACCCAAGCTATATGTTGGTTATGCATGGTCTCCTTAGGCAGTGGATGCACTCTGTTGACCAGAGGCTGACAAGGGCACAGGGAACGGGAGGACACACCTATTGGGCAAACTTGTGCTCTCTTGGTGAGCTACAGAAGAAAGTTGATCTTGGAATGGTGGGGAACAAAATGGGACAGGTAGATGAGGCAGGTCATAGAGTCCTTGAAGGACAGGTCCAGGAATTGGGCTTTATTTGGTATGAAATGGAGAGCAAGAGGAGGCTTTGGATTAACTTTGGGTAGCTGGGATGGTGATGGAGTATGATTTGGGAGTGGCCATGTGGCCCAGACAGTGCCGCTGGGGATGGAAAGGGCGTGATGGATAAGGGAGGCACTCGGGAGGTCCTGTTTTTGAGCTTTGCACCAGTTTGATGTTGAGTTGAGATAATCATGGAGACACCCACTCTTGGCTTAGGCAACTGGACAATAGCGTTGCTTTGAGTTAAGATAGACAAGTTTGAATTGCAAACTGATTTTGTGGAAAATACATCAAGTTGCTTTTGGATAGCAATCTCATGTCGTTGGCAGATATTTTACTACTAATGGTAAAATAAGATAAACAGCATAAGGAGGCATTCCAGGATATGCAATTGCAACTTTCCTTTACCATATAGTGGAGGAAGGGCTCCTCCCATCTCTCTCCCAGGGAGGCTTGTACTTACCTGGCTTCAGCTTTGAGCCTGCCTTCCAAACCTTGTCCCAGCCACTGGTCATGAGGCCTGAGACACCCTCCTTCAGGTGCCCCCACCGTGGAGTCACAGAGACCAGACCTTCCTGGGACCGGCAGACTTCAGTTTTTCATCTAAGGAAAGGGGCTGGTACAAAGATGAGTGAGATGCCAGCCCTGCCCCGAAGTTCATCGTCTAATTGCAAAGACACAGGCTTATGGGACAATTCCATTGTAATATAATACGTGTGACAGTTTTGCTGTAGAGGCCAGCGTTGTGCTGACTTTCCCGGGGGCTGTTAAGGGCGAATCTTCACTGCTGAGTTTGGTTAAGAGGGTGTTTTCCAGGCAAGGAAGAGGAGAAGGGCATTTGGCAGAGGCCCCTTGAGAGAGCCCAGCGGCACCTTTGAGAACGTCTGGTCAGGAAATATCAGAGCCAGGGTGCTTTTAGGAAGGTATGAAAAGGGGAAGAAGACAGAATAGATAGGACCTGGTAGCGAGAAGCCTGCATGTCTTGCTAAAGGATCTGGCATTAATCTAGTGGACAATGGGAGCTACGACTAGATCTAAGTTCTGGAGTGATATGCCTGTCAGATCATAGGGCAGCAGTAGGAGCTCTAACTGGGCATCTACTGACTCAGCCCCTTGTTCTCTTTCTGCTAGATTTGCCATCTGTGAAATGGGAGGAGTGTGAGAGATGCCTATAAACAACTGTCTCAAAATGAAAAGTTCTCTTAGGAAATGCATTACACCAGTGATTGACTGATTGCAATCCCTGGCTGGGTAACTGCAGTCCCCAACTGGGTACTCGTCTCTCCAATCAGCTGACTGCAGGGGCCATTAGTTTGCAAGAAAAAAATTGCATCCAGGTGTGAATTTTCCAGAAGTGCAAAACAGAATGTGTAGAAAAATTAGGCCAAGTTGAGTTTCCTTAAAGTCTGTCCTAAATATTTGATTATGCACTGCCTGAGGGGATGTTACTTTCCTTCCAGTCATGTATAGATGACTTGCTTAAGTTGTACTCTTATTTGTACTCCTATTTATGACACAGCCGCTTTAGCTTCTCACTGTTAGGAAATTCTCAAACTACAGTGCCTGTGAGCAGAGAAGGTGCTATTCACAAGAGGACCTCTTCATGGATCCTGTATGTTTCCAGAAATGCCAAGTTGAAGATCATATGGCTGATGGTGGAATCCAGCTAGGGTATGTGGGCTGAATGGGGCTGGCTGCCTTGGACCCTGCAGGAGTGAAATCACCAAGTGCCATCTTTTCCCCAGGAATTCTGCCTTGGGGAGAGCAGTTGCAGGGATGCACAGTGGTAAGTGATTACCAATGGGCTCTCCAAATGTGGTTCTAATAGGAATGTTGGTGGATATTTTGTCTTCCATTAATGAGTGAGACGAAAGTGAAAATGAAGACATCATATAAGCAACTTCTTTGCTGAATCAAACAGTAGTTTTCAAATACTGAAGAAGAATTCCCTCAATTATTTTGTGCTACTCACAATGTAATGGCTACAGACAAGACTCATTTTTAAGTTTAATCTTACTATTTCTGTACTATTGACATTTTCCAGACAATCAACAGCAATAAATCAAGCCCTGGTTTATAGCATTTACTGATTTCCATGCCCCCATTATGGAAATTACCAGTTGTCTCTGGGCCAGTTCACAGATTCTTGAAAATGTAAAAATTGGCTCTGATAGCATACCGTTGGTGTTCGTAGAACTTAAAAAAAAAAAAGACTTTTGGGAGCCAACAACAGACCATATCATAAACTCCATGATTTGAGAGAAGCATGGGGATTTGGACAAATGAGAAGTATTGTGGGGAACAGAAGGGGAGAAAATGACAGCGTACGTAATGGCATTTTGAGTGAAACATTCCCTTCCATAAGGGATGATCAGATACATGAAAATACGAAAGAAGAGAATTCAGATATAGCAAGATGGAGAAGTTCAACCAGTTGTTTTTCTTTTTTGATAAAATATTAACTACAGCTCTTCTAGAGCCATAGGTCCCAAAGATTCAAATCGATTTGATGGATGCTAATTCCCGTAACATTCTGGTGCTGTCACCTTTGTTTTGAAGAGGAGGAAATTGAGGAGCTGGGCAGGGTTACTTGTCTGAGGTTACAGAGTTGCACAGAGTTAGAGATGAGAAGGGATTTTATTATTCTATTTTGAGGTACTCCTTGTTCATGGAAATAAAACAAAAACCCACCCAGTAATCAAAGCACTGCAGAAGGTTTAATGAGGAATGAGAAGCATTTAATTTGTTGGAACCATCTATTATCTTGTTGGTGTGCTGGATGGGAACTTGTTAAATGTGGGCAGGTGGTGCCCCCATCCAGGAACCATGACACCAGGAGACCAGTCTGAAACAGGAAGGTAGCTCGAACTCCTTATTCTCAGGGGGTGCAAAAGCAATCCCTCCCAAGGCTTCTATTTCTTCTTGCATCAGTTTTCAGTTCCTCCTTGGTTTCCAAAGCCCCCCAAATCTAGGTCCACCATGTCTCTTCATCCTGGCATTCAACTACTTCTGGGTGGACCACACTCTAAAGGTCTTATCACTGGCTCCTAGGTGGGTGGGCTCATTCCACGGGGTCCTTACTTGTAGCCAATGTTCAAGAGAGCTTTGGGGCTGCCATATGCTAAGAACTTCCTATACATTATCTCATTCATTCTTCACACCATCAATTTGAAGATGTTACCATTATTTCCACTGCTTTACAGAGGAAGCCGAAGCAGAGAGCATGTAAGGAATTAGCTAAGATTGCATGATTCGTAAAGAGTGACCACAAGTATTTTATGTACGACCAGTGGTCCCATGTCCTCTATTCAAGTGCTCATGGCCCTGCCTTCAAGTGGCTCTCAGTTCCCACTGACACTTCGACTTGTCACTTCTCCTTTTCTGTCTGAAGACTGCCCTTCTTACATTCCCAGTGCTCAAGGCCCTTTGTGTCTATGGAGCTTCCCTAACCAATATTGCTTCCATCCATCTCTCCTGAGTTAAGTTAGAAATTTGTCTATGGTGTACAGTTTGTCATCTATGAGTATATTATTTCTTGTCTGATATAGTGTCACAGGTATTGTTTGCCCTAAAAAATTATAAGCTACTTAGGGAAGGAAAATATGTGTTCAATTTACTCTTAGTTTTCCAAAGTTATCATTCCAGATTGGTGCCTGATGATAGACACTCAATAAACAGTTTGTATTAGTCAAGGCTTTCAGGGAAGCAAAACTATAAATAAAGAGACTTATTATAAGGAATTGGCTTAGATGACCATGGGGGTTGGCAAGTCTGTAGGGCAGGCTGCAAGCTGGAAACTGATAAAGATGAGGCTGGGTCCTTAGTCTGAATTTCCCAGGAGAAGCTGGCTGGCTGGAAAATCTGGCAAGAACCAATGTTGGAATTGAGTCTGAATTCCTCTTCTGACCTCCCAAATCCTTAGTTCTGGCTTTTAAGACCTCCAACTAATTGGATGAGGACACTTCCTACATTTGATGAAGATAATCTTCTTTGTTCATTGTAGATGCAGTCAACTGATTATAGAGGCAAATCCCATCTCAAAATACCCTCATATTAATGAGCAACCAGTGCTTGACCAAACAACTGGACACCATACTCTAACCAAATTCACACATGAAATTAACCATCACACAACTGTTGATGGAGGTACAGGTCTATGTTCACATCATTTGCTAGCATCTGTAGGTACCAGGAACTGAACTGGGGATAAGAAGATGAAAGACTTTCCCCATTTGAAAGAATCCCAAATGCTAGTGGAGAAAGCAGGTTCACCAACAATTACAATACAATACCAGTAGTACTACAGAAGTTGGATTCTTTTAGGAAGCCCAGGTGGGGAGAGTGTCATCCTGAAGGATGAGTCTTGAAGGATGAGCAGAAACTGGAGTTCACCAGTGGGAGAAGGTGGAAGGGCTGGGATGGCACCTCAGGGAGGTGTGGAGAAGGTGTTTGTGGGATCAAGAAGTACCATAAGCTAGCTGCATGTGAAACTCACAGGGCAACCTGAATGTCCATGGCATGAAAACATGTGTAAATTCTTGGCTATGAACTTGAGTCATACCTGGTGGAAGGCTGGCATGCAAGAAGATGTCCCTTTATTTGTTGAGACCTGCCATCAACATGGACATGTCTATGCTACTTTCTATTCAGGCTTGCTCATGATGTTTGTGGGAGAAATTGTACATTAAAGCAGTATTTACAAATTTAAGTGTTTTGAGATGACATTTGGGACTAACTCTTTTGAACACTGAAGGCCTTTGGTGGCTTGGAGTAATGGCCAAACTGCCCTGAGATATTCTCCTTCCAGGCTGGGCAGACACAGTTCCAGATGTTGAGGGAAACACCATGGGAAATAATATGAAGGAAGAATCTTACAGTAGTTGAAGTTAGTATCAAATCTCAAACTTTTCTCAAGTATTTTGCATTCTATGGAATGGGAAGCCCAGTGCTCTGATGTAGTTTGCCAAAGCCCTCCTCTCATTGGTCTTCAGCTAGAGTGCTTTAAATGAATTTTAGTACATAATTGCTTTCTTTATGTTATCTTCATCAAAGTGGGGTCTGTTTACTCACAGGGAGGGTCAGCATGGAAGCAGGGAAGGCACAGGCACTAACTGGCCACCTGGGTAGTGGGTGTGGTTCTGTGATCTCCAGGACAGTGGGGCCCACTCTTTTATCCTGTGCTCACAGAATCTCTTCTCTTTCTAATCCCATTAAAGGTGTAGATGGGGGACAGGTCACTGTTCCCCTTCTCTTCCCTGCGTTAGGCCACCCATTCTGTTTCTGGAGAAGACCTGGCAAAGAGGACAATGTGTCCTGGCACATTGCCCCACACCAAGGATGCCTTTGAGTGTGCCCAGTTCTGTGACATAGTAGAAAAGGATGGTGTAAATGATGTTCCTGAAAGTGTTTGACACAATGCTTTGTTGGAAAGTTCTGATTTCCTTTGTTAGTTTTGTCCTACCTCAGCCCTTAGCCTTGCTAACCAGTTGTTGTCAAGGGTGACCACTTATTGGACAGAGAGGCCATGCAAGTCCTGAATCTTGAAGAAGCTTGTGGTGGAAGATAGATATGCCCATATATTTTATTTCTAGGGCACCGACTCAACTGGAAAATTCTTGTGCTCCTTTCTCTTTCCTTGAAAAACACATGCATACTCATCCATCCCACATCTGTAGATACATACACAGACAAAGTAGAGGAAAGGAAAGAGAGGATATCCAATGACTGCTCATTTTTTAAACTTAACTGAGAAGAAAGAACGTGATTTCCTTTCTTCCTGAAGGAAGAAGAGGGATTTAGGAATTTAATCTCTGCACCTTCAAGAGCTATGCAGTTCATTTAATTCTAAGGACCATGGACACAAAGTCTGGACTGACCCCATAAAGATCCACATCCCAAATCAGAGCCCCCACTAGAACATTCCTCTCTCACAATTTGGAGACCTTTCAGGGGCAATGCCATCATTGAATATTAAGCCATTAAAAACATCAATTTGGTATTTAAAAAGGCTTATTTTTACCCACCCTCTACCATACTGTCTTGCAGTCTCTCAAGACAGATATGCAAAAAGTAAATCACATTCTGCTCATGTGAAGTTCATTTATGCTTGATTGAATCTTTGAAGATTTCTGGATTTAAGAACGAAGAGGCTGCAGCCAGGGTGGGCAGACAGGTTTCACCTTAAGTGCCAACTCAGACAAGTGGGCAGATGCTGCCCTGATTGCTGAGAGTTACTGAGTGTCAAGTCTGGGCTCCAGGGAAAGGGTGAGGCCATGATGGGTTTACAACCTTGGACCTAGGCTCAAGAGGAAGGAAAGGCAGGACTCGAGGCTTTTTTTTTTTTTTTTTTTTTTTAGAATTCATTTACATATTTTTATTTGAAAATGTTTATATTAGTACAGTGAAACTAAATTTTAGAGACACTGGATTATCATCAGTTTATTATAAAAGAGAGACATGGAAATTATCTACATGATGGAAGACTTCAGAACTTCAGTGGAATGGGCAGCTTCACATGATGCCATTTCAATAGTGATCTATTTCAGTCTACATACTTCTCAAGAATGTCACCATCTCTAAATAAGAAATAATCCTTATCATCTAGAACTACTCTGGTGCCTCTGTATTCTGGGAGAAGAACTTTATCTCCAACTTTCACACTAACTGGTTGAATATCTCCACCCTTTCCTTTAGATCCCGATCCAACAGCAACTACTGTTACCTACAATATTTTTCCTTGAGATTTTTCTGGAAGCATAATGCCTCCTTTGGTTACAGTTTCGGCTGCATTCCTTTCAACCAAGACTTGGTCAAAGAGGGGAAGAAAGTTTCTAAATGCCTGTCCTGCCAGGGCTCCAGTTGCCGTAACTCGTACTCTACTACAGTATCAGCGCCGCCGCAAGGACAGACCTGCAGACTGGCCCTTGAGATACCAGAACGTGGGAAAGCAGGGCTTGAGTCTTGTATGACCCACGCTGGGCCCAGTAAATGAGAGTAATAGGGGTGTGTGTGTGAGCGTGTGCCATGGGGGTAATGCCTGTTTTCCTCAAGCTCTTCTTGGACCTTCCTGGTAGAATCCCACTTTGCTTTGTGAGGTTCAACTCTCTCCATTTGATACCTAAGGAAAAAGAACTTTGAGTAATTCTGTGTTGGGAGTGGAAGCAATGTTGGATTTTGTCCCCATTCTTTGAAAAAAAAAAAAAAGGTTCATAATTTCCTTACTGTGTGTGCTGCAAGAGGACACGTGCTTTTCTTTCCTGCAGGGCACTGCAATCTTTTCATTATGGAAATGAGGTGAGGATGGTTAAGGTCAGGCTTTGGAAAGGAAGCTGGATCATCCAACTCTATGTTCTACTTCTTGCCTTGAGAAGTCCATCAGGAAAGTAACCTCGTTAACTTTACTGAATCCAGCATTCCTAAAAGTTGCATCACAGGCTCCTTTTCCTGTGCAGAGTTGACTACAGCTGAGAAACTTCAGCATTTGCCCCTGATATTTAGGTAGCCCTTAATGACTTTTTTTCCCCTATGTGATTTAAAACAAACGAAACAAAACAATCACTGCTTAAGGTAGATTCTGGGAAATACTGTTTGATAGTTCCTACCATTTGACTTCAAAACCAATCTACTTTTATTTTTTCAAATTCCTCTTAGTGAAACTCATTGTGGAACTCTTTTTTGCTTAGTCTATTTACAATGGTAGGTTTTGTAGAGGGCTTCATTTTCAAAGCAATGCATGCTGCATATTTACATAATGGAGCGAGAAAATGATGAAGGTGCAAATTACATAAAGATTATTACATGTACATAGCGTGTGCTCTATTCCTATGACTCAGAGGCAAGTTGTTTGTGTTGCATTTATGGGCAGAGGTGGCTTAAAAAAACATTATGTAGAGCAAGAATTGTGAAAGCATGCCAGTCATCGAAAACTCCTGCCAAAATGTGATGCTTGTATAGCTAGAGACAATGTCGAAAGCGCCATTTAGGTTAGAAGGTGTGTTACGAAATGCCAAATAGCTTTCCACAACCAAACTGCCTCAACAGGGTACTCACCCCATTGTGAGAGCTAATTTAAGGCTTAAACAGAAACCACTATTTTGGAAATATCCCTGCTTTTCACAAAGTGCCAGGTTCTGTGGGGAGAGATGACATTTATAGTGGTTATTAATGGCTGAATGGTTAACATTGGAAAGAAACCTGCTTTGTGATGCTTGAAAGGACAGTGTACTAAGGTGTCCTTGACTTCTTTTATTATTATTATTATTTATTTACCTTTATCCATTTTTACACCCTCCTCCCCAACCCCGTTTTTGCTGTTTCTGTGTCCATACGCTGGGCAACTCTCTGTGTCCGTTTCCTGCCCTCTCTTCTCATTCTTCTCCCCCTGTCTTCACTAGAATTCGATCCTCAGAACCTCTGATGTGGAGGAGAGGCATACTACAGCCTGCGCCACCCTAGTTCCTGCTTTTTCGGTGCGTCTTGTCTTGGCTCTCTCCTGTGTCACTCTCTTGTTACATCATCGTCTTGCTACGTGGCTTGCCACACAGGGTCTGGCGGCCCACGCACCTTCTATCTTTTTCTTTTTTAAATTTTTACCGGGAGGTCCCGGGGATCAATCCTAGGTCCCTCCATATGGGAGACGGATGTCCAACCATTTGAGCCACATCCGCCCCTGTCCTTGACTTCTTTGGAGGAGCATTTTTATTCCCTTATATATTTTTTCTTTACAGTTTGATGCAGCTGTTGGGACCAAGCATGTTAAATTTTCTCCTGCCTTGGCAGTGTGGAGCCTCACTTGTATTTGGACAGCAATTACCTTCAGGAATAACACTTGTAGTTTTGGTCAAGTTCGTTCAGCTCCTGGCTCTCATTACTGCAAAGCAATTGGCATTGCAGCTGTTTGCTGGTAGTGTGTGTTCCCCGCGTAAACTAGTGGGGAAGGAAGCTCTTTCCACCTCAGATATTAGCCAGGCATTCTGTGGCTGCCTTTGTATTTCCTAGGAAGGTTCAAGATTCAACTTGGACAAAGATCTTTCCTTCCTTTATCTCCATCCTATCCCCAGCGAGTTTGCTTTCCTTTTGCAATAATCCCCTTTACAAAGCCTTCTGTTAAAACAAAATCGCTTCATTTGGAATTCCTTTGTGAGTCTAGAAATGCCACCCTCTTTTCTTTTGCCTCCCACAGAGAAATTTAAATGTTGTTTTAACTCGTGGCATCAGGCTAATGGGTGGGAACCCCGAGCTGGTTAATCCATTAAGGCCTAAAAGAGAAAATTCTTGTTTCCTTTTGAAACATGTCACAGATTTGCATGGCTAATACTTTTCTAACAGTTTTTTTCCCCCCCCAATAGGCTAACAGTGAAATTAACATTTGCATTCTCTAAGTTAATTGGTGGATGGGGAAAGCAGTCCAGCTACATGTTTAAGTACCGGTAAAAGGAGCCTGGAGTTTTTATCAGATGTGCAGGCTTTAGAATGGAAGACCCCTTGGGTTCTCTCTACTCTCATCTTCCCATAGCCCAAGAGGGGAAGTACCCCCTCCTCTAGAAGGTACTGCCCAGGCAGTTTGCAGATATTCAGAGAAAAATGAACGCTGTGATGCAAGTTTTAGGCATGCTGGATTTGATAAAGTTAACTACGTTTCTTTCTTGAAGGACTTCTGAAGCCCTTCATTCACTTGCTCACCCGCCCCCTTAACTGTTTCTAAGGAGCACATTTTTAATCTTGTGTCAGGCATGGGATTAGGCACTGGGGATATACTGTAAAGCAAAACAGATGCAGTCTCCACCCGCAGGGAGGTTTCTGGGGGAGCTTTTAAAGCGCTACTTTCAAAGAGGGAGATAAGGCGGCCAAGCCTCCCAAACACATTGACATGTCCTCTTTGGGAGGACATCGTGTAGCACATGTGTTTTGTGAGACACACTTTGGAAAGTACTGCTGCACAGTAAGGATGACTAAGGTAAGGAGAAGGTGTGGTCTCAGCATATACCAAGCCCCTTAATGTGTCATTTCCGTTCTCCCCCCATCCTGAGATGGGAAATACTTTCATTTTACAGAAGAAGAGACTAGAACTCCCTTCTGGTCTACTTTGAATACATTTGAGCTGGGAATAGAATCCAAATCTGTTTGGCTCTAATGCTCCTTTCCTGTCTCTCTCCTATAAATCTTGGGGCTTGGATTAAAGAAACTTGGGTTCTTGGCCCTTCTCCTAATTAGCTGGGCAACCTTGGCTAAATGCCTCAGATTCTCTATGTTTGAGTCTTTAACTGTACAGAGTTAGCTTCCCTGCTTCCCACATATTGTTAGGATCAGATTAGATAAAGTATGTGTTCCTGCTTTGAAAAGTACAAGGTATATATAGTGCTATCTGCTTTCCAGGCATCAAATATTATCTGCTGGAATAGAGCAGAGAATTGATTGTATTTGAGTCAATTCACTGGTTTCAATATCTGGACTTTGTGTTTTGTCTTTTTTGCTCCTGCCCTGTAACTCCTGAACAGGACCGTGTTTCTTTAAGAATTCTCTATGAGGAGCCTTTCCTAAAAGCTGCCTCTGAAAATGACCTCAGTCCTCCTAAGTACTTGTTAAAGGATTTTTTTTTTAAAGAGCAGTAACACCTGGAGGCTCGTTTATCACTCTCTGCCTACTGGCGATTCCACCTACACACTGAAGAATGATGGCAAAAATAATATTTATGCAATACGCCATTTAAAATATGTGAAAGGAGCCCTTTTCTGTTGAACGTAGAGATTAGTGGCCTATTTGTAATGATTTAAAAAGGCATTCTGATCAGTAAGATTTGTGGCTTTGCAAACACAGAGGGTTGTTACATCACCATTACTGGGGGAAAATACTTTTCTCTGGAATCCAAACTGACAAGTGGTGCTTTAGTTGGGCAAGATTGTAGGCTCCATAACTTTTTATCTGGGGTTTGATGGGAATGCTTTGTTCTGTTACTGTTGGGAAGTATGCTTGCAACATAGATTCATAAAGTCAACCCAGACAGACATGAAGACTGCTTCCTGTTGGCATGAATGGGGGATCCGGTGAGAGGAAGAAGCGGAAATCGGGGGTTAAGCCTGGGTGGGAACATGAGGGCCAAGGCTCCTGCCAGGGAGCTGTTAAGGAATCTTAAGGATGGAAAAGTCTGAGGAGTACCCTGATATCCAGCTGCTTTGTGGACCATCTAAGGGCAGAGTGCTGGAGCCCTCCTGCCCCCTCTCTGCTCCTCTCACTGATCCCAATGGAAAGGGCAGCTGATCTCATTGGGATTATGCCCAGCTGAACCCTGGGGTAGTCAGAGCCTAAAGACCCCGATGATCTTTCCAGTGCTTTCACCCCCAACCCCCTCCTTTAAATCATCAAATTGTATACTTATTTTTAGTGCTTTTCAGATCTTTCTATGGTAGAGTTGACAATTAGGGCAAGGGTACAGTAGTCACTATTTGATAAATGGCAGGGTAGTAGTGGGAAATGCTCAAGTCCAGGTTCTCAGGCACAAGTCACGCGAAAGCAATTTCATTTTTTTTTCTTTTGACAGGGCCACTAGACTGGTAGGTCAAGAAATGCTGCACCCAACAGTGTATTCAGCAAGGCAGTGAGCAGGTCTCCTGGGCTGATATCCTTGTGTACAAAATGAAGAGCTGTGGGCTAGATGTCAGTAGAATGGTAGCTCCCAAGCAGGTCCAATGGCTAGACCAAATAGAAGCTGGTTGGAGTGAGCAGCCACCTTGGAGAGACCCTTCCAAGGCTGGGCCTGGCTTTGGATAGAACGTAGGCTTCAAATGTTTGCTTGATCCATCTTCTCTTTTCTGGGTTAGTCTAAGCACTTAGGGGTGTCGGCATTTGGTTTGGGGCATTGCATTTAAGAAGACAAGGACATCGGGGCGTCACATTTTACAAAAGGAAGTTGTGCATTGAGGGCCTATCCAGGGAGAACAGGATGGTGGGGGCTCTGGGGACAATACCTGGGAAGGAACAACTGGGGGGAGGGGTCTAGGTTGTTTAGGTTGGATGCAGACCTTACCTGTCTTCAAATATTTAAAGGATACCATGAAGAAGAGAAATTAGATTCTGTCCAGCTCCCCAAATCACAAGAAGATAGCTTTAGCTCAATTTAAAAAAAAATTTTTTTTTCCCTGATGTTGAAACTGTTCCCACCTTATTGTTTGGAAGATTCAAGAGTAAGATTCATTTTGTCTACAAGGATATCATCACAGGAGTTATTAAATGGACTTATATGTCATTATAGTCAAATGGGGGGCAAAGAGTAAACATAACTTGGATTGAGGAAGAGCCCATTATGATGGACACATGGGAGATGGTCTGTGTATAGGTGAATGTGCATGTGTATGCATGCACTGTGCATACACATGTGTGCATGTGTGTATGTACATGCAAGTGTGCCTGTCTGTGTGGGTGAATGTGTTCACATGGCTGTGTGTGCACGTTTGTGTATAAATGTGAACTTGCATGCATATGTGCACATATGTGCATGGGCGTGTCTGTGTATGCATGCGTGCATGTGTGGTGGGGGATGGCACTCCCACAGTAGTTTTTACACATGTGGGGAGTAATGCCTGTGTGGGCTGCATCCTTTTGCTGAACCTAGTGTAGGTCAGACACTTGAATGGGTGTCAGTTCATCTGGTGGGAGCATGGCGTTAACGAGACTGGAGAGACAAGTCTAGCCCTGAACAGTCCCTTTCATAGGTTCACTGCAAAACTCTGCCCCTTCCTAAGAATGCGGCTACGTAGGAATTAGGAATGAAATGAATGAACATGAGAGACATTTTATATCCTATTCCCTAGGCAAGCGAAGCAACTCAGAACCAACCTGTACAGGTGGCAGTGCAGCACTCCCATCTCTGATCAAATGCAAAACAAAGCAAAACACAGTAAAAGCTGATGAAATTGGTAACAGAACCGAAAGTATTCTTGATTTGAAAGAACTCAAACATTTTATTTTGGTTGCTAACCTCAAGACCAAATACATGGTGCAGAATGCTGTAAAAGAGATACTTTTAGAGTTAGATAAGTGATATCCAGCTTTCTGAATTTGCATTCTTTACGGCCTCCCTCTGGTCCTGAGTGCTCAGGGAAGGCGTTTTTTCAAAGACTGCTCCAACAGGAGAGCTGATCTGAGATGACACCAGCTTTCAGCAGCTCTCTGGGTTCTGTCAAGGCACAAAGAAAGCATGCAGCTTCCACTCAGCATGGGACACCGAAGCATAGGGGCTCCCATATGGTGCCTCAACTGTTAGAGCTCTTTGTATTCCATGATTCATGTAGGAGTGGAAAAAATGATCCTTTCCCCAAAGCATCCATGATTGGCAGCTCCTCTTAGAACTGGATGTGGGGTCCTCGAGGAAAGATGAAGCTCATTTGACCAGGAGACCCTCTGACTATCCCTTGACAGATTCCAGCCACTCCTGAGAACTATTGCAGTTGAACACTTTGGGGAGCTCTTTGTGCGTCAGCCACTGGCTCAGACTTGGCTAGGTCAGAATTCTTTTGGACTTTTATGTAGAGAATGCTGTCCACTGGCCTCGAATCCTCAGCAAGAATAAGAAAAGATAATGGCAAAATATCAGACTGGACATTCCTGAACACACTTTAATACAAGTCATCCAATTATCGGCGGCACCAAAAGGTACAAATGTCTTAGCAATTGATAAAAGCAGGCTGGGCATTCTCCCAAACAAGTGTTTTGCCAAAGAAGCTGTGTCTGGGCCTAGATGGAAAAATGTGCTTGATCAGCAGTGTGGTCTGATCTGGGAGGGCAAGGCGGGGTGGTGGTGGCGGGGGGAACAGAGAAGAGGCTGGTGGTAGTCCTGCCATCTCCTTTACCATTCTTACTCCATGAGCTCTTTGAAATGCTTTGTGTCTTGTTGTAGTTTAGCATTGTAAATAATGTGGCCAATATAACGAGCAGAATTGTGGTGAGTGCATTGTAGATGAGTGAGTAGATACCGCATCTGCACACTAAGATGGGATGACGGTCCCAAGATGTTCCTTCACTCACAAAATTTGCCTTCCTGGGTTGTCGTCAAGGTTAGATGAGCTCATGCAGGTTCATAAGCTTTGCAAGCTGCAAAGTGCCATGCCGACATGAGCTAGTTGTTATCTTTAGAAAGGAAAACTGACTTTGGGAAAAGGTGAAAACAGACTTCCAAAACGGACCCCTTCTTGACCCATAAATAACAGGAGACCACGTGGGACAAGAATCTACCAGGAATCTCCCTGGAGGCACAACACCCCTTGCCTTCAGAGTGCGGTCCACAGATGTGTTACTGAAAAGAGGATGGGGAGGTAGCTCAGAAAGCAAGGGGCAGGGGAAGACTGAAGCTTAGAGGATGAAAAGAGGGAGGTAGCTGTGTCCCCAAGAGGGAGCAGCAGGGAGTCCCTGGACAAATGCCTCCAGCTTTCAGAAAGACCAGGTCAGTCAATTAAGAGAGCCTGGGGACACATCCACCTCAGTGATTCTTGTGGACCATTCAAATGTCCTCCTCAATTTGAGATAACCACTCAGCTGTTTGCGGGATAAACGTTCTGGTTGTAAATCTGTGATTCTGTCTATGCCAAATTGCTCGCTGGACTGGTCTTTGTGCCTATGCACTCCCCCCCCAATGCCCCACCATCTTCTCCATTCCCAGCTTCCCTGAGTGGGTTTGGCTGGTGGTTTTGGACCAGGTGAGGGCCAAGATGGGGAGCAGTGCTACGGGATTTCCTGGCACAGGTGGCTGGGTGTAAATGATGAGGCCCCAGGCTCGCAGAAATCGAGTAATTTAGCATTATTCATTATTGCTAAAAGATGGAAACAACCTAAGTGCCTGTCAACTGATGAATAGAATAAACAAAATGTGGTCTGCACATATGATGGAATACTATTCAGCTGTAAAAAGAAATGAACTGGGGAAGCATATGACAACATGGATGAAACTTGAGGATATTGTGTTGACTGAAATAAGCCAGACACAAAAGGACAAATATTGTATGGTCTCACTGATGTGAATTAAATACAATGAGTAAACTTAGGGAGTTAATCTATAGAGTATAGGTTAGTAGGAGACAGAACATGGCTTGAGAGGGGAGAGCTGATACTGAATGTATGTAGAATGTTTAATAAGGTCGATTGTAAATATGTAGTAATGGATGGAGTTGATGGTGCACATTATAATGAGTATAACTAACACTGCTGATTTTTAAATGTGATTGTGGTTGAAAGGGGTAGTCTAGGGAAGTTAATGTTAATTGAAAGATAGCTAGAGGATAATCTAGGGACTGTATTACAGTGATCTTGGTGTTAGATGGGGATTGTGGTTAATAATACGAATGCAAGAAAGTTCCTTTACTACAAGTTGTTAAGAATATGGAGATACCTGGGGAAAATATAACTAATGTAACAATATAGTTAAAGAGATATTGTAATATTTTTGTAAAAAAGCAAAGAAGGTGCTATATCAATGCTAAAGGTAAAAAAAGGAATATGGGATTTAGTTTTATGAGCTATGAATATAATCAAGCATTTTTTCCTTCATTTTCTTCATTTCTAAGGAGACCTTGGCCGTGTCATTTAACCAGTCTGTGCTCATTTATGTATCTTTCTGAACATTGGAGAAACAATTGAATTTGTTTTTAGGATTAAATGAGATGAATGTGCCTGGACAGAATTTTTTGAAGTCATGTTTTCATAATTTGTCAAGCGACCTTTTGTCTGCTATTTTATTTTTTTGAAGTTGAAATAAAGTTTGTTTTAGAAGATATTGTTGAAGGAACAAATGAATAGCATGTATTTTTTTGAACCTTAGTCAGACCTCTTCTCAAGCATTAAAGGTTTAAATAAAGGCAAACAAGAAGGAAACTGACACTGATAAAAATGTTAGTTTTTTTTACACCCTGTGAGTGGCCTTAGGGATCATTTCCCTGAACTGCCCCTTTTTTACAGGTGAGAAGACTCTCATCCAGAGCGTTCAAGGTCAAAGCTGCACCTGAGTTTGCAGAAGGAATGGAAGTAGGACCAGAGTCTCCTCACTCCTAGTCCAGGCCTATTTCTAAAATCTGGCTGGTCATAATTTTCTCATTTGGGGAAATTTCATTCCTCACAGCATATTACCTCTAGGGAGCTGGGTTTTCTACCCCTCTTTGGGTCTACATGGGTACTACTCACTTAAAAATGAAGCAACTTCATAAACCTCATTTCCTCAGCCAATAGGCTAGTTTTTAGGAAGAGAATGCTTTAGTATATTCCAAATACAATTTTAATTTGAGGATGTTGCCATTATTTTTATGAGTGTTTTTAAATCCTTCTTTTATTCTTCATCCCTCAGTACAAGCAAATACGGAGGCATTTCACTCGCTGTTTGTGAGCGTTTCTAGGGAATGCGGATTAAAAAGTCTAGGACCGATTTCTAATTTTATATTTTCAAAGTGATGTTTCTTTCTTTTTTTTTTAAATCTTCCTTTCCTACTGACATAACTGACAATTTTGTCCAAAAGAAACTAATTTCACTAATACCTTTTTATTCAGAGGTCTTGCATTTCGTTTTTCCTTAAAACATTATCTTTTCTAAAATAATAAAGGGAATAGAAAAGGAGAAGATAAAAAGTTACCTTAATCCTTCTGCTCTAACACAGCATTGCAGTTCTTTTAAAGAAAAAAAAAAATCTTGGCAATATTAAACATCCTCTTGACAATCAGTGAAAAGAAACTACACATTCCAAAATAAAATTACATGAACCGATTATTTAAGAAGCCAGAATTTCCAGTTCATGCACAGGATTTTCCACATGACATTAGGTTCCACCTTTGTGCACTAAATAAATAACAAATGATAAGGAATAGAAACAGTTCCTTTTTCCTTGTTGAGCGACCAAGCAACACAGAAGAAACCATTTTTTTTTGTTTGCTTGTTTAGTAAGAAAATAAAAGGAAGTCATGTTTTACGGGCAGGGAGAGATGTTACCCCAAGCTAAACTCAATTTCTTGATTTTAAACATTGCTGCCTATGCATTCCATCTCCAGATCCAACTCGCTCAGGCTTTGAGGCATTAGGTTGCTCTGTGCCCCAGTTTGTCTGGTCATGTCCATGGTGGAGCCAGGAGAACCCAGACTCCTGGCAGAAATCATTCAGTAAATGGCAAGAACCCATGGGGCCACACCCAGAGAGAGCTGGAGGTTGAACCATGTTACGGGAGGTTTGGAACCCAGGCCATAGAAGATCACGTTGCACTATACAATTAAGCCATCACTGTGATCTCAAATGAAGGGCGTTCTCTTACTGTTTTGACCTTCCTGACCTCTATGGACTGTCAGCCTGACCAGATTTATACTGAAGCAGAAACCTACATAAACAACCACTTCTTTTTTTTTTTTTTTAAAGATTTTATTTATTTATTCATTTCTCCCCCCCTTGCTGCTTGTGCTCGCTGGGTCAGCTAACCACGCCATGCGGGCGGGCTTGTCTTCACCAGGAGGCCCCGGGAACCGAACCTGGGGCCTCCCATATGGTAAACGGGAGCCCTACTGATTGAGCCACAGCCGCTTCCCAAAACAACCACTTCTTAAGTTCAGTTTACCTTTCTTGCAAGAAGCCTGGAGCTCAGGAAATAGCCTCTTGCTCAGGTTGGGTCATAAGATAGAGCATTGGCTTTTCCAAAGACATTTTGAGGACTTGCTGAGTCCTGGCCATTATAACACAAAAGGAAGAGGAGATGTGTGAGGAGCAATCTCCTGGGCCATGGGAAGAGAGCTTTAGACAAAAGAATCTGAAGGGCCCCTTGTCACAGGGAGCAAAGTGGGCCCTTTCTTTCTACACGACTCTTCTGTCTACCACCAGCTGCCATTTTATACACGGTCTCGCCATCTGCAACAGCTCTTCTGGCTCCAATAAGCTGTGATTATGCTTCATTTGATGGCTTGGCATCACAACCCAGATTTTTTGCTCTGTCACTGTGTGACTTGTCCAAATTTCTTAACCTATCTGAGCTTCAGTTTCCTGGCATGTAAATAGGAGTTAATGATAGTACCTCCTTCCACAGTGCACCTATGGGGATTAAATAAAGCTTGCAGCATGGTGCCTGGAGCATCAGATAAGCTCTCTTATATGACACCAGCCTCGTGGCAGTGGATGGGCTGTGTCCTAAGGACGTTTGGTTTTCATTCGGTTGAATGGCTGCTTTAGCCTCTGAGCAGGGCCGATTTCACCAAACCAGTTTGAAAGATTGCTTCTTGGCTGCTGTCTCATAAGAAGGGCAGATCTGCATGGCCTGGGGGAGACCAGGCACATGGTGAAATTTGCCTAATTTCAGGGGAACCATGGTGCCTAAAGTTTCACTTCCCTTTGAGCTCATCTGATCACAGACTGAACTCTCAGAAATTCTGGTGAGGAGCTCTGTAACCATGACTGCTGTTTTCACTTGCTGACATCTGTTGGTAATTGGAGCTACAGTAGAGCCTGGCTCAGAGTCAGGGAGCAGACTCTGGAGCCAGGCTTCCTGAGTTCAAATCCTGGTTCTGCCCTTATTAGCAGGGTGGCCACGGATAAGTCATTGTACCGTTCTCTGTCTCAGTTTCCTCATGATTAAAATGGACATAATAACAGTACCTCTCTCAGAGGAGGACTGAATAAATTAACATGGGTTAAGTGCTTGGAACAAAGCACACACAATAGGGGACGTGTAAGTGCCCACAATTATCATGCATGGACTAGGAATTGGATATAAGAAGCAAGACTTAGATACCGTTCCTGCCTCCAGGCCCTACTAATCCAGACACAGGGCTTGTGGATCACCTGGTTAGTCTCTGGCTAAACATAACTCATCCTTGTGCAGTGTAGCAATGTTCTTTCTCCCCCTTTAGGTGTTATGCATTCCGAAATCAGGTACTTAATATTTATTGAGTACAGGGAAAACTCCAGATCCCCTGGGGCCCAAAGCTCAGACAATATGGAGGATTCCCTTTAAGGAACAGAATGCAAATGTATAGGGTTGAAGGGTGATTGCCATCTCTCACACGAGGAAATTGTGGCTTGCATGCAAGTCACAAAGTAATGCTGGGTTTGAGGCTGGAACCCCGGTGAGTCTGATACCCAAATCCAGGCTCTTGACCACTAAGCTGCATTTCCTCATTAAAAAAGAAAAAAAGACTGACTTTTTGGGATTATGCTACCCCTTGGCTGTGGTATGAATTTATAATTCTTAACCTCTACTTAACCAGCCCCACCCCCTCCCCCCCCCCCCCCCCCCGCATGCCCTGCTTATGTAATCCCTCCCCATCTGGAAAGCTATGAGATGGAAGACCTAAATTCTGGATCTACCTATCACGCACCTGCTGTATGACCTCAGGCTCTTCTTCTTAAAGACAGATCATATTAAGACTTGTTCATCTTTCAGCGATTTTATGAGAGTCAAGAGAAAACATCTGAAAGCACTTAGAAAACTGTAAAGCGCTGTGTAATACAAGCAAACGATTGTCATTCAGCCTAAACCCTACTTCTCTCCTGCTGCGTCATTCCACCCTGAGGTTTCCTATCTCACAGAGCTCTGAACCACTGTTTCACAGGTGACATTTCAGTGTTCCCTAATTGTTTTGTATGAGTTTGTTTAATTTCTCCTCCAAATCACATATTCTCCACAAAGGAAATAAGACTTTTTGCTTCCTCTGTATCCTTTACCGAACTAGCGTACTTTCAAAGTCTACTCAATGTTCAACTTACTGAGATTTGTAATAACAAGTTTGGGTCCATTGTCTCAAATATTTTATCTCAATTAATACTTGTCATACAATTGTTTTTGTAATAATGCCTGACCTTTCAATGAAAAGAAATACTTGACAATCCTAATTCTGCAAATGCTGTTGGCTCTCAAACATCTCTTATCCATAAATTACTAGGTCAACTTTGGCCACAGACAACCAACAGTAGAACTAGTGTGTAGCGATCACTCTAACCACTAGAAGCCATGCTGTAGGCAGGAGAAAGAAGAAACAAAACCCTATGCATGGTTTTGAAGTTAAAAAGTGTTGTAGTTATTATAAACTTTTGGCTTTTGATAAAAATTTCCCCCAACACTTGATTATGAAACTGTTAACAACACAGCAAAGTTGAATAAATTTCACAGTGAATGCTGAGTAGCCACCACTTAGAGCCTACATTAACATTTTGCTATACCTGCTTTATGACCTGCCTATCCATCTATTCATTCCTCTATCCATCTGTCGATCCATCTTATATTTTCAAGTCATTTAAGAATTGGGTTCTGGGAAGCACATGTGGCTCAAGCGATTGAGCTCCCACCTACCACATGGGAGGTCCCGGGTTTGGTTCCTGGTGCCTCCTAAAGGAGATGAGCAAGACAACAAGCTGACACGACGGACTGGCAAGGCAAGCTGATGCAACGAGAGACACAAGGAGGAAAACACAATGAGAGACACGACAAAGCAGGGAGTGGAGGCGGCTCAAGAGATTAGGTACCTCCTTCCCACATGGGAGGCCCAGGTTCAGTTCCTGGTGCCTCCTAAAAAAATAGAAGACCAGCACACAACAAGCAGACACAGCAAATACAAAAATGAGGGGATGGGAAGGAATAAATAAAACACAATCTTAAAAAAAAAATTGGATTCTTCTCCTCAAATACTTTAGACTACATACCATTAAGAGAGCTTGATATTTATACACAGTTTTTCCCTTTTGAGGTAAAATGTACACACAATGAAATGCAAACCTTAAGGGTTCCATTCTCTGGGTTTTGACAAATGGATAAGTTCGTTGTAACCCTTCCCTGATCAAGATATAGAACATGACCATCACCCTAAAAATTCCATCATGCCATCTGTATCCACATCCACCATCTTAGAGACAGCCACTGCTTTGTTTTTTTTCCTGCTGTAGATTACATTTGCTTGTTATAGAACTTCATAAGGGTAGAATCATTCGGTATATGATCTTTTGTATAAGGCTTCTTTCATTCAGCAAAATGCTTCTATGATTCATGTGTTGTTGTAGGTATCAGTAGCTCATTTCTTTTTATTGCTAAGTAGTATTTCATGAGATGAATACACCACACTTTGCTTATCTGTCCTTTTACAGATGTACACCTGTATAATAATGACTTTGTGGTTATTATTTAAAAAGCTGTTATAAACATTCTTGTACAAATCTTTTTGTAGAAACATGTTTTCATTTATATTGGGTAAATACCTAGTTGTTGAATTGCTTGGTCATAAAGTTGATGTATGTTTAATTTTTAAGAAATGACTAGACCTTTTCCCAAAGTGATTGTACCAGAACCTCTTCAACTAACAGACAATGCTCCAAGCATTTGTTGATTCCTTAACCTACATTATGCACCCTGCTTAGCAGATTTTCTGTGGGTTATAAAATACGGATTCTCCTCTAACACCATAGGAAGAGTCCAGTAAGATTTTTTCTCTATAATAAGAGCAAATTCTTCCATTTCTATCTGTCCTTCCTTGATAAAGACATGGAAACCAAGACAGCCAGTTTTCTTCTACCTAGAATGCACTCTGGGATGTACTATGGAATTTGATGTGTGATGAGTTTTTCTTGGGCTCCAGTGACTAAAGGACATCATAAGAGGATGGTATCTTTGTATGAGCAACTTTAGGGCAGGATTATAGAACACTACCTGTGATTATCAGGTCGAAATAGTATGCCAGGAATTTCTTAATGAATTAGAGTGTGTATGTGTGTGTGATTGTGTACATTAATTAGGTTGCCCATTGCTGTTAATAAAGTACTATAAATGTAGCAGCTTAAAACAACACATGGCTTCTGAGACCAGGAATCTTGGAGTTTTTAGCTGGGTGGCTCCACTCAGATTCTTTCCTCTGCTTGTGGTCAAGCTGGCAGCCATGCCTATTGGCACTTGAAGGCTCACCCGAGGGTGGACCCACTGCGGGAGGTTGCTAGCAGGCCTCAGTTTCCCACTGACTGTCAGCTGAGGTCTCAGGCCCGAGCCAGGGAGACATCTCCAAAGGCTCTGAGTATCCTCGGGATGAGCCAGCTGTTTTCCCCAGAACAAGGAATTCCAGAGAGAGAGAAAGAGAGAGACAGAGCCTAAGGCCAACACCCCACTCTTTCACCATCACTTCTGCCATAATCTGTTGGTTACACAGACTAACTCAGGTTCAGCTTGGGAGGGTATGAGGTGTCAACACCAGAAGGTGGGGGTCTTTGGGGACCATGGAGGAGGCTATTACCATAGGTGAGTTCCTGGAATAGAACTAGAAGTTTTAATTTTCCTCTCCTGAATGCAGAAACAGATGCTTCTGTATTTCGTTAGCTTTAAATGGCAATCCTCTAGCCAGCGACATGGCTAAAACAATGTTATATTATTCCAACTGGGTAACTATAGGTAGAATAACAAGCCTTTATTATTTTTGGAAAAAAATCACCTGTTCCTCTATAACTCCTCACTCTGAGAAGATAAACATTTATGGATTACAGAAACAACTGTGCAACACATCTTGAAGGCATCTCTGTAGGGCAGAACTTAGGCAGTAACTGTTACTGGTACTCATTTAAAAAGAAACGAGCAAAATTAAAAGAGAATGAATGACTTCCCTGAAGTTTGGATAAGGGGGAGGGAAGAAACCTACGCTCATCATGTGTCACTTCATATATAAATCCCACAATTGCCTTGTGACAGTAGAAGGGTGCAATTACCCACATTTTACAGATGAGTAAATTGAGGCTTAATAACTTGCCTAAGGTTATAGAGTTAATAATTAAGCAGGGATGGGATTTCAACTCAGGACTTCTGACTCCAAAGCCCGTTTGCTTTCTGCCACATGTATGATCTCCCCCAGTAAAGACCTGTGACCCCACTTTTTCTACCACAGATTTCAATATACAGTTGGTCCGCAACAACTCTTCAGGCAATATCCTAGCTTAGGTTAGGTGGTATTAGGTCTTTATAATACGATGAGGTCTCCACTTTGGAGGCATGCATTTGTACTTCATGTTTGATGCTGAATCAAAGTCAGATGTCACCTCCTGGTATTGCCTCATGAAAGCCAGTACCATCTGTGACCCCTGAATTCTGACGACTGTGTTTTGATGCTGGTGCAGTTACCTTTCAACCTTTGGGCCATTGTGTTTTTCTAAATAGGAAGTGATATGGGAATTGAAAATTGGAGAACTACGTGTGCTGGTGTTTCTGACACATCATCGCCAACTTTCCCCACACCTCGAAGATCCTGGGACCCCGTCCTTTCCCCTGAGCCACTCATAGCCCCCATCCCCAGTCCCTCCCAACTAGCATCCCATACCAAACTAAAAGGACACATGATGGCCAAATAGTCGTTGGAGTGCATGCTGTGAAGTAGGACACTGTGTATTATCACCAAGGCAGATGCAAGGTGAGCTCCATGTCTGTGCTGTTCCGGAATTGCCACAGAGGTGCATTTCCTTTCCTTTGTTCCCTCCTGGTCTGCTCCTGGCTTATTCATTTAGGTAGTGGAAGTGCAATCTTGTGAAATCTTTTGATATTACAAGAGATGGTAAAGGGTCATTTATTCTGACTAGAACTCTCCTGTTGTATAACTAGGAATTCATCTTTCCTTAATATATATATGATACATAATAATATTAGGCTTTTAGTATCTTTTATATCTTCTTTTTAGTTTATCCTAACATCATGTGTTTTACATATATTGTCATTGTCCAAAACAGATCTCTGTGTGTGTGCATGTGTGCCTGTGGTATGTGTGTGGTGGGGGCAGAGAGAAGGGGAGGAAAAGAGGGCAGGATGGGAAGGAGGGGAGGGAGAAGAAGAGGGAGAGGGAGGGAGTAAGGGAAAGAGAGGGAAACTGTATATTTGGAAGGTAGTGATGGGATAATTTGGTTTTGCTAAGTAACATTCCCTCTACATTTTTTTTTTATGAACAGATAAGCAGGCTACTAAGACAACAAGAGCTTGAACCAAGAAAGAGACTTAGTGCTCTAATAAAATAAAACTTACAACAAATTTAACATGACTCACGTTGTCATACCTAATAGCTATGTGCTTAGGATAATGATCCACGAGAAGCAATCAATTCCCCATGAGACTGCAATTAATATATACTTTATAGAGGTAAAGCAAGATTATAGTTCTTCTCTTCCTTTTATTGGCTCATATCAATTAAAAAATAATGACTTTTTCCCCTAATACCCTGTGCAATGTATTGTGCAATCATACCTTCTTACAGAAACCCTGACTTTAATGGTCATTAAAAGACAAATGTCCAGGCCCTGACTTTATTTTCTGTGTAGGGGCATGCTGACTCCTGGACCCAGGCCCCCCTCTATCTCTGATGTTCTTTTGACCTCAATCCAGGTCTCAGCTTCTCCAGTCTTGCTGTGTCCACACCTGAGACATGCCATTGATGTGTGCTCAGCATTCTGTTTCCTGGGTCCTGGGAAAAGGAGCACCTTGGAAAGTTTGGGAAGAAGGAGCAGGGGAGGGAAGTGGGAGTTTGCAGAGGGAGAGCTAGTGGGTACTCACTGACCTAATGCAGGAAGGGAAAAGAACTGGTCGTATTTGGTAGGTGTGAGGTGTCAAGTGGAGCATGAGGGAAGCATGCTTGGAGGATGTGCCCCAGGTTTATAGGATGGGGCATGGTGTCCTTCAGCTGGATTCCCAGGGACATTGGGCAGCATGTGTTTTTCCCCACCAGCCTCTCAGGTCAGAAATCCCACTCTTCAATCACTGTTCTCCCCATCAACTTTGATTTTTCCAAAGCTTTTGGACTCCCTGGGACTCCATTCTGTTGGGAAATAGAGGCTGGCTGGACTGGATGACACCGACCTCCAAGAACTGTCCCTGTTCCCACCCTCAGAGGTGGATCTGCTCCAAGTTCCCCACCTAGACTCTCCAGACCAAGTTCTCAGTCATAAGTGAAACCAGCTCTGGCTAATTTCAGGAGAACAAAAATTTATTAAAAAAACAAAAGATAGCTCACAGATTCTTTTGGAGGGTGGCAGAATCAGCCTTGGAGGATGTAGATTTGGGAACAGGTTCTGAAATCACATCACGGTTTGGGACTGGATCACGTGACATAGATGTCACCCAGGCTGACCCCTGTGTCTACTACCAGAATGCCATCTGGAAACTGGAGGTAGCTGCCACAAGAAGGGGCTACCTGAGTGATGACCAGAATGGAACATGGATTGGCAGTACCATAGTTCCATCACTGTGCTTAGCTGCAAGAGAAGTTGAAAAGGAAAGGGGGCTGGGATCCACAATATAAAGAATCCTCTCAACATAGAAAAGAAGTCAAGATGGCAGGTGGTCAAAAAAGAGTAACAAATATCCACTGCAGCTCTACCCCAAGTCCTTTACCTCCTTTCTCTACTCTTTCCAATCTGGCAGAGAGAAACAACCCATGGGAAGAAAGATCCAACCCATTTTGGCTATCATTTTAACCCAATTAGCCTAGAGTTCATTCCACCTCAAAGTGAGGGAGTCCATATTCACCCATCTGACTGAACAAGTTCTGGAGGAGAAGGGGTCTGTTGGTGGTAAAAACCACAAAGAAATTGGAGGTTCACTGAAAAACTCAGAATTTTTACTAGAGTTGAGCTCCTTATCTTTAACTGTGCTAAATATTCACATAATTTATACTCCCTACTTATTCCTTCTAAGGATAGATTCACTTGATTTGATACAGTGTAGGTTGTCCTAGTTTTTGTCTGTTCCACTTGGCAGCTTACGAGAGATTCTTTGGAAAGCGGTCTAAATTATTCCTGCCTTTGCTTATCTCGTTTTTTTCTGTAAAGAGTCTTCCCTCCATACCGCCTAGTTCCAACCTTTCCCAAAAGCCTTCTCAGATTTTGCCAGGCTCAGCCACTTATCTGACCTCCATTGCATCAAGATCATCAAGCACCTTACTATTTTGTAATTATTTACTCCTTGGTAGCTTGAGAGAAGCAATAGCATGTCCTATTCACTTCTCTAAAATACCAGCATCTGATGCTTTCATGAAGGATGCACAGGACCAATGGGAGCTCAGAGAAGGAGACATGGCTTCCTTCTGGGTCTTCACCAATGCCTTCTTAGAGGAGGTGGCATCTGAGACAGAAGTTTTAGGGAGAATAGGTGCTAGCCAGGCTGGGAGTCCGGGGAAGGGTGCGCATTTCCCTCAATATATCTGATTTTTACTAATATTCACCCCTGACCACCAAAGGGCTTAAAGAACTCTGGTAAAAATTTGTGAATTAAACACATACATCACATGCAACAGACTCTTTGAATGCAAGTGTATTTGCTCCTTGTGTCCCTGGTAGTATTTCAAAGCAAATGTCTATCAAACCTATAGCAACTTCAGCCTCAGGATATTGTTGAGCCAAATAGCTTCATAAGATTTTAAAAGGGATTAGTAATGCATATGAATGGGAGCAGGTACTGTAATTATTCTTGCAACAGTTTCTCAGTGGGCAATTACAGGATTAACCATACAATTTGATCAAATGTTCAGACCATTTATATACTGTACTTACCAGGCCTAGGAATCGGTCCATTTGTCTTAATGTAACAGTCATCCTTGAAAGAATCACTCAGCTTAGAGATTTACCATCAATAATTAAACTGAAAGCATTGCTATTCAAAATAACAGCAACAAAAGTTAATGATTTCTGTGTCTCCAACATCACTGAGAATTTCAGCCCTCCTCCCTAGAATTTCATAATCGTTGGATGGCGACATGCAGGATAAGAGCTCCAGATCAAAGACCATGCATATCTATGCAACTCAGCTAAGTAATTCTTATGTAAGAAAAATGGTATGACTAAAGGTTAATTGTAGAACTACAAGGAATAATACTGCGCATATTATTAAGTCAGTGAGCAGTGAATAGATGTTCTCTCCTTAAGAATAAGTTTCCTGCTTTATAATAGGTGAATCACTCACATGAGGGTAATAGCTTTCTTTATATATGAGTTCAGGTTCCCCAATAAAGATTCCAGCTTAAATCTTGGCATCTATTTCCTTTACATGAAATGTGAATGTTTGTTTTGAAAATAAGTCTCTTCATGATGACACACACTTACACACATACACACATATTAATCCATTCCCTAAGGACTTTATTTAAAACTACTGCCACCTTTTAGAAGTTAACTGCATTTTTTTTTTTTTTTGCATTTTTAGATAAAATGATGACAGCTGTAGCTATTTATGTTACTCTCATAAATGGATCTGTTCTCATTTGGAAGGAATATCGTGCTGGGATTTGGGTTTATATTTTGGACAGATGGCATACTGTAGAATAGTATGGTTGTTTCTGGTATTGTTGATAGTGCCTTTATCCTATGGATGATGTGGGTATAATACTTATGAAGCACAAGTTACATCTTGCATGAGACAGGGTGAGAGGGTAGACCAGAAGACTTCAAGAGAAAGGCTTGATTTTTGTCTGCTTCTACAGAGGTATTTCCTTTGGAGGGTAGGGGTGCAGGAGAGACCTTTTCTCACAAATCCCTACCATAACTGGCCTCCACTAGGATTTTAGTTTTCTCCCAGCAGGGCAATCCACCTATCTTTGTAAAATAGTGGGACCCAAATCATTGCATTGCAAGTGGAGATTCTGTTCAGTTCAGGAAGGAGGAGAAGCTTCAAAAACCTACCTGTACCTCCAACTCAATGTCTTTTATTGACATGATCTGTGGTTTTGTGAGCTCTGTGCAGAGAGGCATACTATAGCTCTATCCAGTGGATTCATTTGAAGATAGAAAGTAGACATGGACTTAAGGGATGCTGGGAGTATCTGGGTGCTACTTTTTCATTATCTGCTGCAAGGCAGCCAAGATCAAAACTGGGAGCCAGACAAAGCAGGTTCTGCTCCTGCTCAATTTCCTGGCTGTGGGACTTTGGTCAGGGTTTTTTATTTCAATTACCCTCAATTTTCTCATTATGAATGGAGGCAATAATACCTACCTTGCAATGTCATGATCAAGTTCAAATTCAATAAAAAAATTTCAAAAAGTATATTCAGTAAATATTAGTTAGTTGCCAGTTTAGATATAGCTCAGTAGATCCTGTTGTCTAGTTTATATAATTTATTTTATAGCTTTACTTTGTCTGACTTCAGCTAAAACCACAAAAAACAAATAAATAAAACACAGTCCAATTTTGCTAAAACTGTGAAGATGTTGATCATAAAATGATTAGCACAAAAATGTTTAGAATAATTTTAGTGTGTTGTAGCCACTTAGTAAATGCTCCTTGAATCAGATTTCTGTAAGGAAAAGAAGGATCATTATTTTCTTATTTGGCATAAATGCAAGACCATTAAAAGTTATAAAAATCTATGATAATCCTTCAGTAAGTGTTATTATAACTTCAAAACAAGCTTACAACATGACAGCTCATAGCATGTAACCTCCTAGGAGCTGCTTCTTGTTGGATAAGGTTTGGCATGTTTTCCAAAAAGGGAGAGAACTAGAAATCATAGTACTTACAGAGATTATCTATGGAAAACCTCAATGAACCAGATTCTCCCTATGTCTGAATCACTTCCCAGTAGTGAGTTGGTAGCTCAGAAAGGCCTGTTTATTCTTAAGGAGACATGGTTGGCCAGTCATAAACCACAGGAGCACAGAGCCCATTATTGACAATATTAATATGCTACCAATGTGCTAGGTCCTGGGTGGAGGGGACCAAATACAGTCTCTGTCTTCTTTTGGGGGCTTACTATTTAGCAATGAAATAGGACCTAAACATAAAATGACAACACACAAAAGCATATACTAAGGGTTCAAAGAGTAGAGTGGAAGGTAAGACCAACAAGTGTTCAGATCAGGGATGGTGTCTTACTTTCCTAGCTGCTAAAACAAATAATACACAGTGGGTTGGGTTAAACAGTGAGAATTTATTGGCTCATGGTTTTGAGGTGAGGAGGAGTCTAAAATTGAGGCATTAGCAAGACTTTGGGAAAAACCCAAAGTCTGTGTAGTTCTGGGGCTGGCTACTGGTGATCCTTGGCTTCTCTGTCACATGGCAATGCACATGGTGGTATATTCTTCTTTCTCTTCCAGGTCCCATTGACTTCCACCTTCTGGCTGCTCCCTGTGGTTTCTCTTTCTAGGTTCAACGTTCTTTGCTTAAAAGGACTTTAGCCATATTGGATTAAGGCCACCCCCCTGTAGTCTGGGCACATCTTAACTTAATAACATCTTCAAAGTTTTTATTTACAAATAGCTCACACCCACAGAAACAGGGGATGGGACCTGAACATGCCTTTTATGGGGGACATGGTTCAATCCTCAACTGGGTGAAAAATCTAAGCCAAGAAGGAGCATTGGTGGAGCTGGGCCTCAGGTCCACACAGAGAGGGAGGAAGCATCCTGGGTAAGAGCAAGGTGTTACCAGTGGGATGAAGAACCATTGCTGGTGTGGGAGGTCAGGCTACGACGAGAGATCAAACTAGTTGGAGTGAAAGGTTTATATAGAGAGATGGGAGTGTATCTAAGGAGGCCAGGAAGGGAATTGTGTTTCATCACTTTGAGAGTGAGTTTCAGTGGATGAGAGAGAAGAGATGTTGGAGTAGGGAGACAGACAGGAGATTGTAGGACTGGGCGGGTATGTGGAGGCCTGGACTAGGGTGGAAGGAAGGAAAGAAAAAAGTAGAAGTCATTCAAGGAGAAGGATTATCAGGACCTGGCGATTGACTGAGGTGGCAATGCAGAAGAAGGTGGCCCTCAGGTTCTTGGAATGGGGGACTAGAAATATGGTGAGAAAGAGGAAAGTAGAGGGAGGGGTAGAGATGTTTTGGAGATGTTTTATTTAATTATTTATTGTATTAGGGTAGTTGTGGATTAGCAGAGTAATCTCGCATAAAATACACCATCTCACCACCAATGCCTTGCATTGGTTTGGAACATTTGTTACAATTGATGACAGCACTTTTTTATAATTGCCCTATTTTATTTTATTTAATTTATTTTTTTTTACTGGGAGGTCCCAGGGATCCAACCCAGTTCCCACCATATGGTTTGAGCCACATCCGTCCCCCTGCCCTATGTTTTTTCAATAACAAAGTTACAAATTACTCAGTTAACACAAGATAATAACTACAGTAACAATAAATCCACTTTAGTTAGCAGTTGCACTTACCCCTTATTTTTGTTCATTCCTCAGTTTTGAGGGATTTGGGACAATGTGCACTCTGATGGCTTCAGCCCGAGAAGGGGCATAGCTATTATGGGGCAGAGGAATGGAATTGTTTTGTTTGCAGCTGAGGATACTCCTTGCTTTGGGGCTGTTCCATCATTATCATTTTGTTAGTTGACCAGAGCAGACCCGAAGAACTGGAAAGTGGGAGTTGACCGTATACCCGCTGGGTTTCAGGAATCAACCTGCATAGGAAAATGAGGCTTTAAGTCTCTGAGAAATATACTTAATATCTAAATGGAAAATTATAGGTTTAAATAAAAGAAGTAGAAGAATCATGATTAGGGGATTTATAAATGAGTACAACTATGTTATATTGGGGAAATAACTTTTCATATATTTGTTTTGGAATTTTCAACAAATGTGGACTATAAAGCAGGCTGTGTAGTACCCAGTTGGAGAAGCCCAGTAAGGTGCTATTGAATGGCATCATCAATAGTCCCCTGATCAGTGTGGGCCCTCTCCATCCCTTGTCTGATTGATTTCTTCGGCTCCTGCCTGAATCTCTGACTGGTCCTCTTCCAGAGTGCCCTCTCGGAGAAGCGCCTCAGATCATGGCCTTACTCCGATTAAAATCCACCCTTGGCTGCTCATTTTCAACATTATGAAGCTCAAAGTCCTTATGGCAGCAGATAAAGCCGTTGCAGTCCTGCCCAAGCCTGCCTCTGAGGGTTCATTTCTGCTGCTCTCTGCTTCACACTTGAGACCTCCCCTGTCATGATCCTACATCACCTCGGCTCACCCCTTCCGACTATTTGCTGGAGACTCTTAGACCTCTCTCCTGTAGTAGCCTCCCTTACCCCCATGCTGGCTTAGGTCCCCTCTTCTGAGTGTTCCCAACAGCCTGCAGTGTTTGGCCTTTCGTCTAGTCTGCTGGTCTTTAACTCTCAGTGTTCACTTGTCCTGACCCCCTGCCCAGACTGGGGTCCCATAGGGAACAGTTTCCCTATGCCTGCCAAAATAGAGGGGCTCCCTATGTGAGCCACTATCAGAAGTCATGAATGCATGAGGCTTCTCAAGGTAGAGAGTAGATGGAGAGGAGTAAGTTTGGGCACAGAACATTTAAGAATGAGGGAAGAGATAAAGCCACTGAGGGGAGCCACTGTGGGAAGAGAGAGTTTATAAGGGAAAGTAGGTATAGGCCATGGTGTGTCTCCCTGATTCAATGTTAAGGCTCAGTTGTTGGGCAGGACAAGGGATGCAAGACAAAGAGAGTCAGTACTGGGTGTCCTCAAGTGCTTACTGTGTAGTGAGAGGGGATGCTTAAGGAATGCATTGAATCCTGAACAGGAGGCAGAATCAAAGTGTGCAAGGAACTTGAAACGCTCCAAGGTAGCTCTTTTCAAACTACATCCCAAGGAGGATTCTATGTGGTATCTATTGATGTTCTACCTAAAAACATTCTCTTCTCAAATACATTTGGGAAATGCTAGGTTTGTTCCTGCAGAACTTTCTGGAGCTTAACTCTCCCAGAAGGAACTAGACTATGAGGTGATTTTAAAACTTATTTGCCAGAGGGGTATTTTAAAGAGAAGGTGGCAAGGAACACTTGCTAATATCTCCTGGGAAGCCAGTGCTCCCAGGAACATGATTTGGGAAGGGCTACAATAAGATTCTAGGGAAGGAGAAAATGCCTTGGTTTGAAGGGCTCAGAAAAGTGTTTTTGGAGAGCATATCTGTGCCTTCCTCCCTTTTGTGTCCTGGTCTGCTTAGTGGGAGATCCTGAAACCCTTCCGTCTCTAGACTTGACTCCCCAGCACCCAGCCCAGCCCTAGACTGTTATGTAGACTCTCAAGCCTGGCAGATGAAGCTGAGCTCTTGTTGGTGTAGGAGGCCAACCTGTGCCCTGACCCTGGGCTGCTCCCCTTGCCTGCATGTACTTGTGTGCTTGTGCCAGGATGTCCTGTTGGAACAGGATGGTTTGGGCTGTCTGCCCCACCCATGAGGCTTTCTTTGCAAGTGGTCCCATCACTCAGAAGAGATGGGGTCTGTGGCAGCATTGTGCAGCTGCCCTGCTCCCTCGCATATAGACAAGCAGACTGAGCATAGGTACCTTATCTAGGTTGGGCCATAGCACTTTGCCTGGACAATGTGAAGTGAGAAGCAGAGATCTGAGTCAGGCTGTGATGGGAATGGGGTCTGTAAGGTCGGTGGAGCCAGGTCCAGAGGCAGGAGCCCCACAAACCCACCGGGAGGGGGGAAATTGTAGGTGCATGGGGACTGAGAGTCTTGTCCAGATACAAGAATATTGTTAGCCAGAGCTAGCAAGAGTGTACTAGAGAGTGAGTGAGAGGAGAGAATGGAAGAGGGAGAGAGAAAAAGACAAGGATTGAAAGACTAAATATTGTCATGATGTCAATTCTGCCCAAAGTGATTTGCAGATTCAACACAATCCTTATCAAAATTCCAACACCCTTCTTTGCAGAAATGGAAATTTGTGTGGAAGGGTAGGGGGCCCTGAATAGCCAAAATGATTTTTAAAAAAGAAGAATTAAGTTGGAGGGCTCACACTACCTGATTTTAAAACTTACTACAAAACTACAGTGGTCAAAACACTATGGCACTGGCACAAGACAGACTTATAGACCAATGAAATTGACTTGAGAATTCAGAAATAGACCTCACATTTATGGCCAATTGATTTTTTGACAAGAGTGCCAAGTCCACTCAATTGGGAAAGGATAGTCTCTTCAACAAATGGAGCTGGGAAAACTGGATATTCACATGCTAGAGAATTAATTTGGATCCCTACCTCACACCATTTACAAAAATTAACTCAAACCAAAAGCATGGGCAACAAAAAGAAACAATAATAGATAAATGGAAAGTCATCAAAATTAAAAACTTTTGGGAATCAAAGGGCTTTATCATGAAAGTAAGAAGACAATAATTGGAAACCACATATCCAATAAAGGTTTAATATCCAGAATTTGTAAGAAATCCTACAACTCAATAACAAAAAAGACAAAACCCCAAATGAAAAATGGGGAAATGATTTGAATAGATATTTCTCTAAAGAAGCACAAGAAAAGATGTTCAACATCATTAACCATTAAAGAAAGGCTGATCAAAATCACAATAAGATACCATTTCACATGCGCTGGAATGGCTATTATTTAAAAAATGAAAATAATAAATGTGGGAGAGGATGTGGAGAAATAGGAGCACTTATTTTTTGTTGGTGGGAATGTAAAATGGTACACCCCCAATATGGCAAGGTAGTGTCACTGGGTTAGGGTGTAGGTTGGGAGGGCAGTCAAGATGGGGAGCATCTGGAGTAGGTTTCTGTGAGTGTTCATCCTGTCATAATGTGTTGTGTCAGGGAGTGGAGACCCACACGGTGAGTGGGAAGGAGATGGACCCCCATCTTTGGGAGGACCGATTCACCCAGAAACAGACAGGTGGGTGTCTCTTAGGAGCAAGGGTAGATCCTAACAGGGGAGGATAATCAGCATGTCAAGACCTCTTGTTGCATGTAACTACGAATCTTGTCATCTAATGATTCAACACAGGGGGGTGTCATGTGCCCCAGGGGGATGGAGAGGAAGGAACAGAAAAGATCAAACAGGGGGTATTTAGTGGTCAGGGGAAATGTTTTTCATTACCTTACAGTAATGGACACAGGACATGGTAAATATCATAAAAAATTAGTAAACTGTACCACCTAAATTGTAAACTATACTGTAAACCATTGACAATATTTAGTAGTTATGTTTCACTATCTGTATAACAGTTTTAACAATGCTACCACCCACATACAAAAAGGTTTTAGTATGGGGTGCGGAAAGGGGGAGGAGGTTGGGTATATGAGGGTCTCTAGTATTCTGTTTGTGACTTTGCTGTGACCTAAAACGTCTTTGAAAATTAAATGAAAATTTGGGAGACACTGAAGAGTGAGAGGAGGCATTATTATTTCATGTTCCTATTAATTGTATTTGGTTATTATATGGGCTTCATCTTCAAGGAAGGTTTAGGTCACAGAAGGGTTACAATGGGGGCTGCAGAGGACCATTGGTGGGGGGTGTCTGGGATGGGAGATTCATACAAGGGAGTTCATCTGAATATACATGAAAGATATATAAAATTGTCCAAATGTCAAGAGGTGGGGCATGGTTACAGTGGGTGGACAATCACTCAATAAATGAGGGAATACTGAATTCCCAGCCTGGAAAGCTCTGCCACATCTCCGAGGGAGCAGCAACAGTCCCCCAAGTGCAGGGGCAGTGTCTGGCAAAGGAGGATGGTCCACTAATGGGTTCTTGTTATTGTTGACTAGCCTTATGAGTCTTTGCTCTTGTAATTGAAACTTAGCCTACTGTTATGGGGTGCCTAAGGGTTGCCACCTGAGAGCCTCTTTGTTGCTCAAATGTGGCTTCTCTCTAAGCCAAACTCAGCATATGAATGCATTACCTTCCCCCCAGTGTGGGACATAACTCCCAGGGATGAGCCTCCCTGGCAATGAGGAATTAATACCAAGTGCCAACTGGCAATATGATTGGAAAAAGACCTTGAATAAAAGAGGGAAAAGGTAAAGACAAATGAGTTCATGTGGCTAAGAGACTTCAAAGAGAGTCGGGAGGTCATCCCAGAGGTAATGCTTATGCACACCTCAGTAGAATCTCATAGAACACCAAAGTGGATATCACCCTACACAGAGGGGTTCCTGAGGGCTCCAGAGACACCCAGGTCCTATATAAGGGGGGATAGCTCCAGAGATTGGTGCCTTATCAGTGGGCTATGTTTTGGAATCTGTGCTCCTGAGAGTGACAGAGTTGGACTCAAATAAGTCCTCCCTGCACATGGTCCATCAGTCCCTCCTATTCAAACCTATATGTGGTGCTGGAGTTTCTAGGTATACTTCCAGAGACTGGAGCCTTTGGCCTGCCCATGTGCCAGCTGTGCCTGGAATCTCAGTGGAGCTGCAACTCCTACTCTACAACTCAATGGAATCACCCAAATCACCTGTTGGGGAGATGATGATGGACAACGGCCATCCCAGTGAATGGAGAGAGTCTGCAGCTGCAGGCAGGATAATCCCATCCATCATACCCATGGGATATAAGCCTCATCTCACTTGGAGGTAGAGTGGACATCAGCATCCCAAACTCCTCAGGATTGGGGGAAGAGCTATGGGCTAGAGTGGACTCACTGTTATGCTGTTGTGGACATATTGTGATTCAAGTAATGGAAGAAATTACAACAGTGAGGTGGAGCCAATGGCCACTGGACACTTTTGGGGCAGGGAAGGGAAAAGCAGTTGTAATACAGGGGCTTTTTCAGGACTTGGGAATTATCCTGAGTGACATTACAATGACAGATATAGGCCATTTTACATCAGCATATAACATGCAGAACTGTGTGGGAGAGAGGGTGGTCTACAATGTGAACTATGGTCCATACTTAGTGGCAAAGCCCCAGGATGTGTATATCCATTGCAGGTGATGTGCCACACTAATGAGAGATGTTTTTGTGGGATGTTATGGGAGGTGTGGGAGGTGGGGAACATGGGAATCCTTGTAATTTTTGTGTAACATTTATGTAATCTAAGCATCTTTAAAAATATCTATTAAAATAAATAAATAAATAAAATGGTACAGCCCCTGTGGAAAACAATTTGGCAGTTCATCAGAAAGTTAAGTATAGAATAACCATATGACCTGGAAATCCCATTTCTAGGTATATGTCCAAAAGAATTGAAAATAGACTCAAACAGATATTTGCACACCAATGTTCATAGTGGCATTATTCACAATTGCCAAAATATGGAAGCAACCCAAGTGTCCATCAATTGATGAGTGGATAAACAAAATGTGACAAATACATGCAATGGAATATTATTCAACTATGAGTAAGTTCTGATACACATGACAACAAGGTTGATCCTTGAAGACATCATGTTGAGTGAAATAAGGCAAACACAAAAGGAAAAATATTGTTTGAACTCACTAATATGAAATAATTAGAATAAGCAAATTCATAGAATATGGGTTATCAGAGTCTGAGGTGGGGGTAGGAAATGGGAAGTTAATTCTTAATTGGTAGAGTTTCTTTTGGGGGTGATGAAAAACTTTTGGTAATGGAAGTTGGTGGTGGTAACACAACATTGTGAATGTAATTAACATCATGGATTATATAAACGAATGTAGTTAAAAGGGGAAATTTTAAGTGGTATATATGTTGCTAGACTAAAAGAAAAACCCAAAGACAAACATAGGGCTGTACAACACAAAAAGGGAACCCCAGTGTAAACTATGGACAATAACTAATAGTATAATTATAATAATATTCTCTCATCAACAGAAACAAAGGTACCACACTAATGCAAAATGTTAAAAATGAGGGTGGGTATATGGAACTTCTGTATTTTCTGCACGATCTTTCTGTAAACTTACAACTTCTCTAATAAAAAAAGAGAATGAGGAGGAGAGAGGGAGAGAGGGAGGGAAAGGGAGGGAGAGAGAGAGGAGAGAGATGTTTCACAACTTACTGTTTCTACAAGGCTCAGTGTATTTTCCACGATCATGTTCTGTGAGAGTCTCTGATTTCCCAGGTAAAAGGTAGAGAAATATATATATATATTTGGCTTTGTTTGGAAAAGTAATTTGATAAGCCTTTGGAATAGAAAGTGGTTTTCAAGAAGATTACTAAACTTTAAGAAATAGCTGTAGGGATGATACTGGCAGACGTTTATTGAGTACTTAATATATGCCAGGTGCTATGCTAAGCATGTCCCATGGATTTTCTCATTTAGACCTCAGAATGGGTACTATTCCAACTGCCATTTTATACTAAGGAGACTGAGGCTAGCAAGGTTGAATAGCTAGACTAAAGTCAAGCTGGTAATGGGTAGTGTGGGTACCTGTTAAACTGGGAGGAGAGTCTCTCAGCAGCTGAGGGGAGGGAAGCAGAGAGGCCACGGGGAGAAGCAGAGTGGATGCTGGATGCTGGTTAGTGTCCCTTCTCCTGTTGACCCCACAGGAATTCCTGCTAAGTTTGCTAAATGTGTAAGCTGTTCATGTGAATGATGTATTGTTTGGGGAACTGAGGAAGGTTAAGGAGGACGTGAGGAGAAACTGAGAGGCTGAAGCTTCTCTGAGACACAACTTTCTCAGGAAAACACTGAAATAGGGAGACATGTTGGGAGCGCTTTGTACTGCCAGGGGCCATGGGGTGTTTGATACAATTTTACTTGAATTTTTAGTGGTAGGGAGATTCCCTTCTACTCCCACCCTGGCCATTTTAATAATTCCCCATGTATGTAATCTAGTTTTGGCTTTTTTTCTTCCTTATTAAAATTAATCTCTTAAGATTGAAACTCCAGGGCTGGAGTCTGGCTTGAACCCTGGGTTGCTTGCTAGGGTGCCACATAAAAGTGAACTTTTGTTTGTTCCCTCCCCATGGGGTGGAGAGCTGTTCCTTTGGTTGGGTCCTGAGACCCTTTTCTAACTGAATGGAATCACAATGATGTTCCTGTGAAACTGGCCATTTTCTTGAGCCTACTGTGGCCATGTCATCTACCCCATCACATCCATGAACCCTGATGGTGGTTTGTGCTACATTTGGGTGCCATCTGGGTTCTGGTTGTTTCCCTTGCTGTTCTCCCCTGGTACTCTGTAGCACCTCCTTCCTGTACCACATTCTCTTTCCCCTTTGTCCACTGAGATTCCAGCATGCTTCAAAGCAGAGACTGCAAATGATCCACACAAGGTGGCTTTAGAGATGGTCTTTGATGGATGGATAAGGCTCTGCCAGGTGCAGATTTTGGCAGTCAGGTCATGGGATGAAGGTAGGCAGTGAAGTCGGGAATAAGCTCAGGGCTGTAAGTCATGCATCTTGTTTGGATAGCCAAGGATGTTTACTCTTCAATGGGATATTAGAAATCCAGGAGGCTGTTTTGGGAACTTGCTGATGGGCTTTGATATGAAAATCACATGTAAATGTGGAAAAGGATGCATGTCACCAAAGACGAAGACAAAAGAGAGGCACAGACTTAGAAGAGGAGTTCCAGGAAGGTGAGACCCCAAAGGAGTGAGGCATGGGAAAGAGGCAGAGCTGAATAAAAAGGAATTTTCAAAGCTACTAGTGTGAAGCAAAGAGAAGAATGAGGAAGGGCCAGGCCCCTGCTTGGGGTAGATGGTGTCATGCTGATAGATGTCAGGTACTCAGCTACTCAGCTCTGGTTCTTTGCTGCTTTGTTCTCTATCGGGGAGAAACATTTCCATGCCCCAAACAGGGGAACGATGTGGTAAAGGGTGCCTGAAGCCCAGATTGGTGAAGACAGAGTGAGAAGGTCCCAAGTTACTTTGGATGAATTTGCGATGAGTCTGGATAAATGAATCACAGGTGCTGAAAGCAGCAGACATGTTCATAGACCATGTCAGTGGTCATGAGGAACCAGGAGAACGAGGACCATATTCAGCAGACAATGTCCCCAATGTCAAGGGGAGACAAGGCAGATGGTATGATGATGCCATGAGGCTCTTTGTGGTCCCCTCATCTCTCGCTTCCTCTGGCTTTTTGCTTCAAGACTAAGAATTTACTTGGACTTCTCCAACATTTGAGCCTATTAGGTGCTTTTTGGTTTTGAACCCTCCCACACACTGTACCTCTGCTCAGGGCCCTTCTGCACCCCTCAACTTAAGCATGTGTTGCCTTTTAAAATAATAACAATGTTTTAATTTTAAACAGTTAAGCTCAAGTGCTCAGACAAGACCTAACATAAGATGTTGCTTTCTATGTGCAGAAACAACCCAACAGAGTATGTAATTACTGAGTTTTCTTTTATATTTAATATCCCCTTTTGGGTCCCAAGGAAGTCTAAGGTGTTCCTTTCAGAATTTAAAATAGTCTTCAGAGTTTCAGAAGATTACAAAGAAACGTCCATATATCTTCATCCCCTCTTTTGTTCCCATTTTCCATCACTTCGCCTGAAAGAAAGGTCAACTGTTGTCACCCCCTCTGCAAAAAATCTGCCCCTGGATCCAAATAGACTGTAATAAAGTCTAACCACCTTAGAACCTTCAAAGCCTTCCACTGAAATCTCCCCAACATCATCTCCCATGACAGCCCCAACCCACCTAGGTTCTAACCCTTCCAGAGGTGGTTAAGCTAATGTTGTGTCCATGGGGAATATTAACTCTTTCAGAGTAGATACTTAAATACAGCCTAAAACTGTCATCCATTTTTGAGCAATCTCATTGTAATCATCCATATAAATAAAATTTTCTCTTCTGTGGCACTGTGGACATTTTGGACCAGTTAATTCTTTGTGGTGGGGGGTTGCCCTGTGCACTGTAGGATATTGAGCACCGTCCCTGGCCTCCTCCCACTAGATGCCAGTGGCACCTCTCCCTTCAAAGGTGATAACCAAAAATGTCTCTAGGCATTGCCAAGTGTCCCCTGCTGGGGGGCAAAACTGCTCCCTATTGAGAACCACTGGTATAAATAAAACAGTGAAGGTCTTCGGGGAGAGGAGAAGAAGATGATGATGTATAGAGAATTATGTGTTGAAACATTCTATATTCTGCATGGAAGACATGGTTCCTTTTTATTTATTCCAAAAATCGTTATGAGAGATAAAAAATATACCCCTCTCTTCCAGTGTCCATGTTTTCAGATAGATCCTAAAATAGAATATAGTGATAAAGCTCTTCAAGCTAAATTAGTTAATGATGTATCACTTTCAAAATAACAGATATATCTATACCAATGTACCTAAGAAGTTTCCAAAACTCTAATGCCATAACCAGCTGCATTGGGGCTTTTTGTGGAATTACTTCCCTCCGTTTTCAAGGACGCCACCTGACCATGAGTCAAATGTAAGTAATTGTGTGGATTTATTTTGAACTTCTAACAAAGTGCTCTCACTTGAGTTTGGGTGTGTAGGATAAGTAAAATAGTTTATGTAAGATGGGTGTGTGGGCTTGTTAACCCAGATTTACAGAGGCATTTAGGAGAAGGGGTTGTTCCCATCAATAAATTAAGAGCTGTTGATAGGACACAGGAAGATATAATCTTGTGTTGTTATTCAGTTGTGAAATGTACCTGGGAATTTAGCTTGGTAGCACTTTCCAGTGAATTCTCTGGCTTTCTGACTCCAGAACTGTTTCAAGGGAAATTTTGACACCCAATTCCTAGTCTTCTACTGTGTTTTCCACTTGAGATGCCATTTCTGCAAGTTTTCTTATGTATCCAGGTGCGTTGAAACCTTTGAGTGGGAAAATCCCCAGAGATTACAGAAAATTAAATATGTGAAGAACACAGTTTCTGAAACTGGAGGCACAGGGCAGCTTCCCCACCCATCTCTAAACCCACGGTTTGAGGCTCAGGAGGTGAGATTTCACAGGCCTGGTAGAGTCAGGTGAAGTCAGGGCAGGCTCAGGTCTTTGCTTTTGTCAACCAGAAGAAATACTCAGGCTTTGTTCTCTTCTAGGAGGACCCTGGAGGAAGAGAAGCAGGCTCGTTGAAAGCTTTAAGCACTTTAGAGAGTTGGACAACATTTTCACATTTAGTATTGAGTTACTGAGTCTGCTGCATTCTGGGAAACAAATCTCTTTCCCAAATCAACAGGAAGTAGATCCTTAAAAGTTGCAACAGCTGAGTCTTATAATACAACGTTTATTGAAAGGAATGCCCTTCTTGACACAGTCGGTGGCCAGGCCCCCCCCCCTTCCCAACGAGTAAAAGTTCAAATGAACATTGTACCAATGAAAAGGGGTCCAGATGAGAGCATAGGTAGAGTGAGAAGTTACACCATCTGTGTCCAGGGTTTTGGAAAGAGGACTTACAATATGCAATTATGGGGCTGTAGTGCCATTAGAAACTGAATTTCCAAATAAATCTGAACACTTGTCTTTATTAAAAAAAAAAAAAAAAAAAAAAGAAAATTGTAAGCGGTGAGTTCACGGCTTAGTCATGTGCCCTGCTCTCCTTTCCAGAAGCCACAAGTGGGCTGGGTTTGGTGTTAAGAGATTCCCTGAGCCCAGGCGAGCTCAGGCAGGGTCATCTTTGCAGTCATGCTGGGCTGGGCGCGATGCAATTACATGATGGCCATGCTGAAGAGCTCCCCTGAACTTTGCTCAATGAGTGTTCCATTTCCGGTCTCAGAGATTCTACCTTCTACGGCAAAAAGCTGATGGTTTTCCACAAGAGTGGAAACTTATGTATAGTTATGCACATGGAAGTCACCGGGAGATGGGGACTTTGTATTTTCTGCCTGAGTTTTCTGCAAACCTACAATTTCTCTAATAAAAAAATTTTTAAAAAAAAAAGTCACTGGATTCACCTTCTCCATCACATATGTGATATCAGGGTCATCTAACTGCAAAACTTCAGGCAAGGCATTCTAGCTTATGAGGTCTTTGTTTCCTTAGCATAAGAGGAAAAGATTGATTCAGATCTCTTCTGCTTTTAGCCTTTTCTCATTTGGAGGTTATTAGAGCAAATGGGTACATGTGTCTGTAAGAGCACATACATTCCTTGAATTTAGGAATAAGAGAGTGTCTTTCCTGTAGTTGTAGGGATGTTTACTTTGGGAAAAACATTCTTGAGAAACGATCCCTTTTTAACACAATGCATTGTAATGAAACCTTCATCTACTACAGAAGTTGGCAAACTATGACCCTTGGGACAAATCCAGCCTACTGCCTGTTTTTATAAATAAAGCTTTATTGGAACACCCACCACCTGGATCATTCACTTACATACAGGCTATGGCTGCTTTTGAACTACAATTGTAGAGTTGAGTAGTTTGGACAGAGGCGACGATCACGCCTGTATAGCCAAAATTATTTAGTACCTGGCCCTCTACAGAAAATGTCTGCCAACCCCTGGTCTAAAAATATTCATCCAGTAATACTTCCTGTGGCTCGGCAAAGTGCCAGGATTCCTGCTGTATATTGGGGGTTGGAGGTAAATCAGACACCAGTCCCTATTTCTGAAAAAGTCATACTCAGGTGAGTTTCAGATGAGAAAGTCAGAGGCTGCTTTGTTAAAAACAAAAGCAAGGATACAATTGATAAAATTTAAAGTTAATATTATTCTTAAGATATAATGGACCAATGATGACTACTCTTCCCTATTCTCTTTGTTGTGTCTATATGGAATGCTGCTACATGTTTAGTAATGTTTCCAGTGTGTCTTTTTTCCATTCTAGATTTCAATTTTCCTCAGAGCAATGGCAACGTCTTTCTGTCAGCGCCATAAAAAATAAAATGAAAATTTATTCATGTTACACCCCTGCTTAACACATTCCATCTGTATCCATCTTTTACAGAGGAAAGGAGGCCAAACGCTCTCCAGCTCGCTCCTGTACCAGCCATCTTTCAGACTCTCAGTTCTGGTCTTGGTCAAGTACTTACAACTTCTTGTGGCTTTTTTTTTGCCTTCTTGCTTTTAAGCCTGGATGCATGCCCCACTCTTGGTCTTTCTTGTCTACCCACTGAACTCCTACTTTCTTGTAAAGGTCACTTCCTCTGAGTTCTTTCCTAGGCAAAACTGTTTAGACTCTCTTTTAGGCCATACCATAGTTCGTTTTTAACTCTATTATTAAAATTTTTATACTGTAAATTGTAAATATTTGGCTGTGATTCTCAATAGGGAAATGCAGTGATTTTATCTCCATGAAAATAGTTGGCAATGTCTGGAGACATTTTTGGTTATTACATGGGGGGAGGGTGCTACTGGCATCCAGTGGAGTGAGGCCAACCTACGAGGCACATCCTACACCTCACAACAGAGAATTACCTGGTTCCAAATGTCAACAGTGCCAAGGTTGAGAAACCCTGGTCTACAATATACATTTCCTATTAGTTTGAGTTTCTCATCAGCAGGGATTGAACACAGAGCTAGATTCATAGCAGGTATTCATTAAACACTTGCTGACAAATTGTTTAAATGAGGAAATGAGTGGAAGAAGAAATGTCTTTACTTATAAATTGGTGGCCAGCTTCCCTCAGGGAACGCAGTTAACTTGTCACTTCTACAGGGAATTCTGCAAACCCTTTGCTCTGGGAACAAATCAGCTCCCATAAAATCAATCCCAGTTTCACGTCAAAATGTACCTCACTGTTCAGAATTGTTTTGCATATAAAATATTTTCTCCTCTTCAACCTCCCAGTTCCCACAAAGGGAAAGGAAGTAAGAAAGTCAGCTGGTGCTGGGGCCACTGAGTAAGGAGCCCAGCCAAGGGGTGCTCCTCATCTGCCCTCAGGGTCGGGAGAGGGAATGAAGACTGGATGAGCTTTGAGTGGGCTCATCTGGAAATTATGCCTCTTGAAATTTCAATGGATGATTATGCAAAAAAAATCCTACTTGGTGCAATTGTCACCTATGGGGCTCCACCCTCCTTGAGAAAGTTGGGGTATTCCAGGCTGGAAATATGCAGAAAACCCTCAGGCAGCTCTAATAATGGAAGGCTGCAAGCATAGCTAAAAGGCCATGGGTCACCTTACACATTGCTTCTGCTTATGATTTCACCTCCTACACACCCCTTTGAAGAGTGGTTCATTAACAGTGCAATAGACCTCTTCAATTTCACATCTTCTCTTTCTCTTGCCCAGCCTTTGAAAGAGTTGGGTTCCAATGACGGTCAAAGTAAACAGCAGGTAAAGGTGAAAGACAGGGAAAGGATGCCTTGGCTGAGTATCTAAATCCATCTGATAGAGGTCTTTGCACCTTTGGTTCCTCCAGGTCAGAAGTGTGAGTTTAAACGAAATCTTGGAGGAGGAACTAACTTTGTGCACTGAGAAGGACAGAAGTACAGTTTATCCAAAAATGGAAGTCGTCATCCATCCATAAGTGTCCATCTCTATACTACAGCACTCTAGGAAATCTGTCCTTTCTGAGCAGGTCCCAAAGCATATTCTCTTAGATAAATTCTTGATGGAGTTCCAATCCTCAGTTTTGAGTGTTGGCAGCCAGTGTGTGAAGTGATCATCCCAGCCCATCAATGATTAACCATGATGAAATGTACTTCCCAAAGACAAGAGGCTATTTATTTTAGATGTTGTCATTTTGATTACTTCAAGCTAATGGTGTGTGATTGTATTTGTATGTATGTGTATTCTCCTTCTTTAAACACATAGATTAAAGGCTGATTACATTGTTATTTGGAAATCAGTGACTCTGTCTTGGGCTTAGCTGTGCTGACAGAGGGCGGGTTGGATTGCACAATGAAGACAATTTTGGTGGTGCAGCCATTTGGCAACCCTGCTGCCCATGGCCCAGGTGTACGCTGGCTGCAAAGATCTGCTTGCTTGTCTTGTTGTCATTTTCTTTGCACGTCTGTAGAATATGACTGGGAGGCACGCTGCCCCAAGCAGAGCCTACCGAGTAAATTTGGTGATAAGGATAGCCCTTTCTGGGAAAGCCAGTGACAGGTTTTCATATGACCTCATAGAGAGAATTGTGCATTCGTTTCTATGCCTTAAAGTTTGCTTCCCTGAAATTAGTTGCAAGGACTGAATATACTGGAGGAGATTTACACTAAACTGCTTCTTCCCCAGTGTTTAGGGCCTATGAAAAAATGTGGGACAACGTGGTGGCTTTTTTAGGTAGGCTTCTTTAGGTGGTTTCTGAAATCTCCAGTTTCTAAAACTGGAGGCACCGTGCAGTTTGATGCATGTCCTTGAAAGAAGCTAGCCCTTCAAGGGGTTATTTTATTGTTCCTTCCATGGCTTGAGTTAGTTAATTTATAGGCCCAAAGGGGCATGGCACCAAACTTGTTAGGGATATGTCAGAGCTTCTCAACTGGTGGTGATTCTCATCCCCGTGGATGTTTGGCAGTATCTGGAGACATTTTTGATAGTCACAAGTGGGATAGGAGGTGCTATTGGCAATAGTGGGTAGAGGCCAGGGATGCTGCTCAACATCCTGCAATGCACAGGCTGGTCCCCACAACAGAGAATTATCTGGCTCCATGTCAGTGGTGTGAGGCTAAGAAACCCTGGGACATGAATGTTAAACATCTTCCCCTGATTTGAGCTTTTAGGACTGACATCATCATTAATTTACTCTTTAACCTTACCTGAAACTTGCAGGCCTATGAGGACAGGACTTACCCTACTATGCTCAAGTAGTCGCTATTTTCTCTTCCAAGCCCCCCCAGAACATCAGCCTGGGAGTGGGAGTTAAATGCTCGCCTTGCTCCTTGCCACTTCCTCACCATCTCTCCTCTTTGCCTGAATCGTTCTACCTCCTTCGAATGGCGTACTCTCTGATGACACAATTCTCTATGTTTCTCTGTGCAGTTTTCAACTAAACTGCTGCTTACTCTCTTTTTCCACTGAAGATTGAAAGAGCTGGCTTCTTTTCTTCTTCACCTCTGCTCCTATCATCACTTGCGGCAACTTCGAATCCACACGTATGATTCTCTGACGCTGGGCTTCTCCAAACTTGGATATTTTCAGTCTCACAGACCTTTCCATCCATCTCATTTCAATCATCTATTTGCATGACAATTCCTTAGACTTGCCATCAGCAGTAACATCGGTCATTCCACTCTGGCCAGCACCTGCATCTCTCTTCTGCATTAATTTCCCTTTCCCTTTTGGGTCATTCCAAACAGTATACAAACATTCTAGATGCTCTCCCACTTGAAAAAAATATCCTCCCTTGATCCCACAACACTTTCTTGCTACATCCTCATTTCTTTCTTCCCCTTTCTAACTAATCTCTTTTTAAAAAAAGGTGTCTAGCTTATTTCTACTTCTTTTGCTCTTATCAAATTCACCAGTGGATTCCGTGTTGCCACATCAAATGATCAATTTCCAGTTCTAATCTTATTCTGTCACTCAATAACAATTGATGCAATTGATAACTCCCTCTTTCTTCCTTGACTTATGGAACATACAATCTTGTTTCTCACCTCCCACTCCCTTTGCCTCACAGGTAGCATCTTCTTCTCAGTCACCTTTGATGGTACCCCTCCTTTTCCCAAACTTTAAATGTCAGCATGTCTCAGGACCATCCCTGGTTCACTACTTTGCTCCATCTTCCTTCTCTCCTTGGGCAATTGCACTTATAACTTTAAATGTCATTCATTAAATTAAAAGTCCTCTGCTAATTCCCAACTTGTTATTTTTCTCCTGAGTTCTAGAGTTGTATATCAAACAGTCTACATGACCTCTCCAATTAGATCAGAGGTTCTTAACCTTCTTTTGTTCCACGAACCCCTTTGCCAGTCAGGTGAAAACCATGGACCCCTTACTAAGTCCACACTATACTGTGTATTATTTAATAAATATATCACACCTGCACCAACACGTCCCCACAAGAATAATGTGTTTTTTATTTTGAATTTCTATTCAAGCTCACAGACCCCTTGTTAAGAACCCCTGATTTAGATATTGTATGAGGCCTCTCAAACTTCAAAATGCTCAAATAAGCCCTCTCAGTTCCTGCCACCTGTACCCCAACCCTCTGTTCCCCACTTATCTCCATCTCAGTATCTAGCACCATTGCACTGACCCTGGATTTATCCTTGATTCCTTTATGTTCCTCACCCTCCTTGCCCAGTGTAGAGCAAGTCCTACCAATTCTACCTTGAAAAGGTACCTGAAATTCAGCCTTTTCTCACTGCCGCCCCACTTCTGCCTAGGCCCACTAACATCACCTCTCTCTTTTGCTCCACTGCTCTTGTCTCCTGCCTGGTGTTGCTGCTACTGCCACCCTTCCCCTGGTACCCAGCCCAAATTTCTACACAGTAGTTGGAGGAAGCTCCTTAAAATGTAAATTAAAATCAGGCCACTCTCCTGACCAAAGCCCTTCAAAGGTCTCCATCACATTCAGAATTAAATCCCAACTCCTTTCTTTGGCCCATAAGCCCCTGGAGGCTGGTTCCCTCCCATCTCCTCCATCTACCCCGTCCTTCTCCTGCCCTGGGCACCGTCCCTGCCTCCTCCTCTTCCCAGAGTGCCCCATCTCTACCCTGCCTTCCTCTTCCTTCCATCCCCCACCCCCCACCTCCATGTGCTGGTCCAGCCACACCGGCCTTTGCCATTGGGAACACTCACCGGACTCCTTCCAACATCAGGGTTTATTCTTTCCCTGGGAACTTCTGGGCTTTCTCAGGGAGACTTTGCAAATCAGTGCATCCAAAATAGTGTCCCTCATCACTGCCTTTCTCTTGCTGTATTTTCTGCATGGTTTTGCTCACCAGCTGATGGTACATTTCATATATATATATATACTTTTAAAAGATTGATTTATTTACACCCCACCCCGCTTCCGGTCTGCTGTCTGTGTGTTCTTCTGTGTCTGCTTGGCTTCTCTTTAGGCGGCACCGGGAACCGATCTTGGGACCTTCCAGAGTGGAGAGAGACATTCACTCTCTTGCGCCACCTCAGCACCCTGGTCTGCTGCGTCCTTTATTGTCTCTCTATGTCTCTTTTTGTTGTGTCATCTTGCCGCACCAGCTCTCCGCGCCGGCCAGCAATCCTGCATAGGTCAGCACTCCGCGTGGGTCAGCTCACCATGTGGGCCAGCTTGCCTTTCACCAGGAGGCCCGGGAATCGAACCCTGAACCTTGCATATGGTAGACAGGAGCCCAATGACTTGAGCCACATCCACTTCCCTTACATTTCATATTGATTGGTTTGCTTGTTTATTCTTTATTTCCCCCTGCAACATCAGGTCCACAGGGTTCCTCTCTTCTATTCATAATGTTTCCCCAGCTCCTGATACAGTGACATGGCCAGAGATGGTGCTGGATGAGTGTTTGTTGGCTGACAACAGAGTGTAGCATTTCTATTCCCTCCACTCAGGTGTAGGAAGAGAAAAGCTGAGCTCAGGGCTTCAGCTTCAATAGTCTAAGAGTGGCATTAAAAGTGGATCTTTAGAGGCAAAGTAGGGGACCTCCAGGAATTCTGCTCTTTTGTTCTAAAATAATTATGGGGAGGATGGTGAACTAGCCAGAGATTTTGGAGACTTGGTGCTTGTCTGGATTTATTTCTACCTAGTTGTGTGATCTTGGTCCTCAGAATCATCTCATGTATTAGGTACTCTGTAATATCCCCTCAATACCAAAAATGTTCTGCAACTAAAGGCTCATGAATTTGCTCATATTAAAAAGCAAGCAGCTTTAGGAGACATAACTGATAAAACCTTCATTGCATGGTTAAGTCATGGTGAAATTTCATTGTTAGATTCTCCCCCAAAGCAGATTTTGATAAGGGAAGATGAGCAAGAATGGACCAGCATGATGTTCAAGTGGGAGAAGGAGAAGGTGGGGAGGTAAAGAGACAAAGGATAGAGAAGAGGTGGATGGATGCACCAAAGCCAAGCTCCAGAGGTGCCCTTGCCTTGCTGATGGTCATGGGCAGATGTTGCTGCTTCTCGGAGGTAGAGGCATGTGATGGTTAAGTCCATGTGTCAACTTGGCAAGGTCATGGTGCCCAGTTGTTTGGTCAAGCAAGCATTGGCCTAACTGTTACTGTGAGGGTATGTTGTAGATAAAATTATTGGTGAGTTGGTTGCATCTATGGCTGATGAGATCTACCATTAACAAAGGAAACTGCCTTCAGCAACAAAATGAGTCTCATCTAATCAATTGAAGACCTCAAAGGGAGAACTGAGGATGCCAGCAGTCAGAAAGAATTCTCTACTTCAGTCAGCCAGCTTTTCCTGGGGCATTTATTGAAACCTTCATTGGAGTTCCCAACTTGTGTCTTGCCCTACAGAATTTGGATCTGCCAATTCCTAGGGTCGAATGAGCCAATTCCTATAATAAATCTCTTAATATTTGTGTTTACTTATATGTATAGATGTGTGAGATGTATGTGTGTGTATTGTGTTGGTTTTGTTTCCCTGTAGAACCCTGACTAATACTGGGCAAGTAAGGTCATACATTTGATGAGAGAGAAGAATGCCTGTATGAGAGCTCATCGCACCTTTTCTATATGGCATATTTATGTCTTTCACCCCCATTGGTCCAGAACTTGCTAACACTGACCTTTCAATATTTAACACTAGACCTCTGCAGACATTTCCTTTAGGATTATCTATGAGGAAAGAATTTACCTAACAAACCGTTAGCGAAAACAAGTCACAAGTGGACTCTTTAAATAACTTAAAAGAATGGACTGTCCAGGAGACTTTAGAATAATATTTCACAGTCGATGTTCCAGGGAAACTGAGAGCTCCTGGAGTCTTATAAGAATTCAAGGGAAAAGGGGTTCTATGGTTCTGAAGGCTTGTGATATGTTCATGACTTTTCCAACTCTCCAGGAGAAGCATCCAGAATGTGTTCTTGCCATCTGACTCTGGAGACTGTTTCCCCTCCATAAACATCTCTAGTTTCCCATGGGACACAGTTTGGGAAATGCTGCTTTGAAAGTAACCATTTGCTTCACAGCAGTTTTTAAAGTGATTATAACTCCTATCCATTCATTAAAACATCTTTTGTATACACCGATAGAATTGGTGCTTATTAGTTCAAGTTAGTGTGTATTTTTGAATGCAGGAAATAGTTTTAGCATTAAATGTGGTTGATAATTCAGTACATCCCTCCCTCTTTGCTCTCCAATGTTGCCCTTTCTTTATCGGATAATTGATTTGTATTAGGGATGACAAGTCAACTGATGAAGAGAGTCAGATTGAGAAGACAGAAATTTTTTGTGCATTAGTAAATGTCAGAAGTCTACAGGTTTAAATCCAATGTGATTTGCATATTCTGTAGCCTCCTTCCCTTCCTTTCTTCCTTCCTTCCCATTTTCTGCATTGTGGAAACACCCAGTATAAGTGTAATCGCTGGAGAGAGGCCAATCTTATAGCAATTGCCAATCGTCACTTTAACAAAAGTTGTTTTACAATAATTCTAAAATGTTAAAGCAATTAGAACATAATGGAGAACACCATTATCTTTTTATTAATTGGCTGAAAAAGAAAACGGAAGGTCATTCTATATGTTAGAAGTCACTGTCATTTGATATTCAAGCCTCAAAGACGAGAAACTTGGTTGAAAGAGAGAAAAAAAAGTCTTGTGGTTTTAGGAGCTTATTCAATGGTGATGTCATCTGATACAGTGAACTCCAGAGGTCGGAAGTTTTTGCTGTCTTGTTGGTGCTCAGTCGAGCTTTGTTGTGTAATTGATTCTGGTCGCATTGCTTAGTGCAGAATCCCATGCTGTCCTTTTACTAAATGGAAAACTACTGGCGCTGTAAGGGGAGCTGTCACAAAGCGCCGGCTCACCCTTTGCCTTGAGACTGTCCTGCTGGGGTGTCCCCCGGAACTGCCTGCTGTCCAGGTTGTGTTAGGGACCATGCAAGGCTGAGAAGGCTCCTTGCTGAGCCACTCCGAGCCCCTGTGACCATCAGCGTGCCTGGGATTTTGATCAAGTTGAACCTTACCACCTTGCATTCCCACAAGGCTCGTGTGAGGTTGGGGAGGAAGTTTCCTGCCTGCTTTCCCTCATCTGCAGCATGGTCTTGCCCACGGGGCTTAGGAACTAGGACACTCTGTTCTCCACCTCACTAAACAGGCTGAGTGAGGGAAAGTGATGATCTGATGAGAGAAATCATGAGTTTTTTTCTCAAAAGGTGATTTGAGGAAACAACAATAACACAACAAGATATATTATTATTATTAACAAAAGCTATGCAACCCATAAGGGAATGGAAAGAAAATTATATCGAAGTTCAAATCATTATGATTCTGTCCCTGTTGTTGTTGTTTTTTTTTAAACAAGAGTTAAAGGAATGTCTTAGGCAATTCACGGCCCTTACTTTGACCTCTGCCTCCGTTTGCTAATCTTGTACAAACTGGGGGGAGAGGGTGTATTAGATGATCTCTAAGGCCTTGCTTTGCTCTAAAACATTAATTCTATTTTCTGTAGTTACTTCTTTTGAAAAGAGGCTGTACCTTTGAACATTTAAGCATTCCCTATTTGTTCCACTTGTACTGATGTTTTAGTCATGTAATATGCCATGAATTTCTTTATAAAGAAAATAAATTTAACATTAAATCCTTTTTTAACAAGGGGTAATAAAATTAAATGGATAGGTACAAAGTTTTAGATGAAGCAAAGCAGTGTAAATTTCAATGATGTTTATCGTTGACCCAGATTTCTGGGATTTGCTAAGAATGTGGAAAATACTTTTGCAATTAGAGTGGTTGGGTTTTGGCTCCCTGATTTCTGTAACAAGTTTTACAAAAGATGTTTATGCAGTCAAACTCAGGGTGAAAACTTGCCAAAGTAGCAAACGAATTCTTCTCCTCTTCTTATCACCAATAGTTAATTCTAACTCCGAATTGTATCATTTTTCTCTCATACAAATTATCAGTCACTGGAAGCGTTTCAGGTCAGTGTTACCATTTTTCCCCCTTGGCAAAAGAACAAATTTACTAAGTTAATACATTACTCTTGCTTTTAAAATATAAGCATTGATGGGCAAGTTTATGCCAAACATCTCGTGTAAGTTTCTCCTTGTAAAATCTAATTTGAGTAGGAAAGTAGGAACAACTTTAACAGATGTTAATATAATGTATGCTGAGATAACTTTCTTTGGACCATTTGGTTATCTTTGTAGCTTTTTTTTTTTTTTCACTTGGAAATAGACCCAAAAGATTCTGATAGTTTTAGGCAGAATACTTAAATGAATTTAAGTATTTGTTCCTTCTTGGCTAATGTTTATTGGTGGAGTAAAATTTTCCTTGTCACCTGCACATTTCAAAGGATCATAACCATTCTCTCCTCTTTCTAATCATAGAGGAATAGCAATTGAGTATATTGAGAGCACTTTCTATTTTTATTACCTACTCCTTTTTTTTCTGTTAGAACATATTTAGTTAGCTCTCATTTTAGGGGAAAATGTTTGTGTTCAATTGGTCCATGCCTAGGTATCATCCAAATATTTGCTTCCCTCTACTCTCTACTTTAAAACAAGTGGTCTACGTAGAATATATCCATTTCATTTTATTATCTATTTCTTAAGTTCTTACAATTTGCTACACTTCTGAAAGTCAAAAGTCATTTTTATAACCACGCTGACCTTTCCTTAACCTGTCTCTCTTGATCTCCTTTAGCATTTGGTGTTCATGACATACCCATGTTCTTTAAACTCTCTTCTCTGCAGGCTCTTGTGACATAATGGTTTCTTGGTGGTTCTCCTCTGTCTCCTTTACTGTCTCCTTTCCCTCTTGTCCCTTCCCTGGGGGTGTTCCCCAAAGCCCAGTATTGTCATCAGTGTTACCAGTCTTGTTATCACTTTCTTGCCCTCAGTAAACAATCGTTGTCTACTGGCTTCAGCTCTTCCCTCACAGCTGAGGCTGTCATGGCAAGGTCTCTTTTGTTTCTGGCTCTGGGTTTTGGATGGCTGTCCCAATATCTTGGTTTGGGTGGATTTACCACCGTCTTAAACTCAACGTGTCCAAAATTGGGTTTCCTTTCCCAACTCATTTGTTTCCATTGATGATGTAATTATTTTTCCAATTAAATAGTTTTGGACTTTAGAACTCTTTCTTGGTTTATTTTCTCTCTCTTCTCACATAACTACATCTTAGATGATGACAAGTATTTGCTATAAGATTTCACATGACTCCTTAATAAACTTTGATGCCTGCTTAGAAAGGGCAAATCAAGTCTGAATGATTTGACTAGAGGCCACATGGCAAGACCACACCAACATTGGGAGTATAACCATGATCCTGTGTGAATCAGCCTTTTGACTCAATAGTCACTTCTAGAGCACAGTCTTATACATCTAGCTATATATGCATGCATATCTATCTATCTATCTATCTATCATCTATCTATCTATCTATCTATCTATCTATCTATCTATCTATCTATCTATCTATCGCCTATCTATCTAATCTACATATCTACCTCTATCAACTATCTAACAACCTATAGACTGGCCAATTTATGTCTTTGTCTTTGCCTCTGTTTTTCTGTCTTAGTGTTTCTCAGGTTCAGGCTATTGACACTTTGGATTGGATAATTCTTTGTTGTGGGAGCTGCCACTAGATGCCAGTAACAACCCCCTCCCCAGGTGTGAAAACCAAAAAATGTCTCCAGGTATGGCCAAATGTTCCCTGGGTGGGGGTGGAGGGGAATCATCTTTCCTTCTCCCATTGAGAATCCCTGCTCTATCTTATCCCCAAGGTTACTCCAAAAATTAATTGAAAATAGCTATCATTTCACACTAAAATATATTATAAATCTCTTTCCAAAGAAATAAGTATTCTGCAACTTATGCTATAATGTTCAGCATGTATTTACGCTGCACCCAAGGGTGGTCACTTCCTGCCCTGAGGTGGAGCAGCAGGGCTTCCCATTCCTACAGAGCTCTCCCCTCCGTAGTGCCATCTTCCCTGCCAAGCAAGCTGGACAAACTTGTCAATGAATCTGTATCAGGAAACTCCAGACTGGGAGTTTCCTAAATTACTCTTGTGTGGGGACTTTCCTAAAATAAGGAGACTTTTTATTCCGGAAATTTTTTAATCTTCAGACTTCTTGGAAGTCTTCGAAGTTCTTTGAAAATGTACACCAATTTGTCAGGCTCTTAGTTTGAAATATATTGGGAAAAAATGTAATTTTAAAAACACTTGAACATCAATTTTAAAAAGCAGGAACTTAGTTACTTTGGAACCATTTCATTTATTTTGGTTGGAAAATAAAATTGGTTCTTTGGGGGGATGGGATTAATTAACAAAACATATCTCATGACTTTAGTCTTTTTAAGGTTTTACATAAAAGCACAGACAATGAAAAATCTGAACTGCTGTTGCGTTCTCTCCGGTTTCCTAGCTTCGGTGTCCTCACTCAGTATGGAGCTCTAGCAATTTGGCTTCCACCAGCCTCAGCTTCCAGGAACTCTGGGTCAACACTCTGTGACTTGAGATTGTCGCACTTGCAGGTATGACCTGATGGGCCAATTCTAACAAGCAGGCTTACTCCTTGGTCTTCCTTGTATCCCAGTTCTGATAACAGGTTCGAGTCTTGGTCCCTTTGCCTGGTCTGCCCTTAGAAACTTCCTAGGTCCTTGGTACTTTTTGGATGGTCTCCTTAGAGGCTTTAGAATCCTGGCCCAGAAGCCAGACCCACAACTGCCCGTGGGACTGGTCCGTGCCTCTGCTTGAAGCACTGCATGCCTCCCCAAAGCAACCACCCAGCTCCCCCAAGAGTGGGCAACTGTGCTCTGCTTCCTGTCTCTTTGAAGGACACCCCATTCTGCTTTGCTGGGCAGCCCAGTCTTAAGCTATGGCAAAACATTCCATTAGAGAACATTATGACGTAGAGACATTTGTAAATGTCCATAAGGGATCAAGTTCCAGCCCCTTAATTGGCTCCTTTTGCAGGCCAATGGCAAAGTCGGTCAATTCAGTGTGAACAGCTGACTGAGAGAGTGTGGCCTTTGAGGCTTAGTCGTCCAGATGGCTGGGGGCTGGGGCCAGGGGCAATGAATCAAGAGCAGTCAGTGATCAGAAAATAACAAGGAAGTGTTAATTTACGGACATCGATTATGTCGGGAGTCCTATAGACTTGGAGATACAGAATGGAATAAGACGTGGTCCCTGCTGGGACAGTCAGTTCACACAGCTGCAACTAGGATAAGACAGGTTCAGGTCTTCAAAATATATGGTTTGGGGTCCAGGCCAAGCAATGTTTAGGTCAGTGGGGCTGCTAAGTAGTGGCTAGGCTGGACAACATGCTCAGAAAGATTGTTTTAAGTTCTTGCTTCCAGCTGGTATAAAGAAATTAAATTGCTATAAATGCCATTTTCTATGAAGAAATTATATTTTGGGAAATGGCTGTGGCTCAATTGGTTGGGCTCCTGTTTACCATATGGGAGGCCCCGGGTTCGATCCCCGGGGCCTCCTGGTGAAGGAGTTCCCACGGCGCAGCCAGCTGGCGCAGCAAGACCAGGCAACAGAGGGAGACAGGCAGACACAGAAAGGCGCACAACAGATGGACACAGCAAGCTCAAGCAGCAAGAAGGGGATAAATGAATAAATAAAAATAATAAATGAAAATAAATAAATAAATCTTAAAAAAAAAAAGAAATTATATTTTCTGTAGAAAAACAGTGGATGAGTATGTTATTTATTACAATCATGTTGTTTCTTATCCCCTGTTAATCAGACCTGAAAATTTCCCTCTGATGGGCCAAAGTTACTTTAACAGGTTCCTCCATTTTCCTGGCAGCAATTATTTGGGGGTAGAAGCATCATACTGACATAGCCAGTTTACATTGTGGAAAAATTATTAAAATGTTTTAAAAATACTCATAAAGTAATAATCATAAAGTTGATTTCTTACTATGTGTCAGATGGTATTTGTAACATCTCATTTAAACTTCTCAGCCACACTCAGAAGCCAAATCTCTTCTTATTGATAGATGAGGCTTAGGCTCAGATTTGTTAAGATATTTACCCAAGGTCACACAGCAGAGAGAGTTAGCCATCTGCCTCCTGAAGGCGTGCTTTCAACCCCTTTGTTACACAGCACAGCCATATGGGCAGCTTGACTCCTCCTCGCTGACTGCTCCACTTAGATTTTTTAGGAACAGTATAAGGGCATCATCTGAGATACTTGTTTTAAATTGGTGAGCTCATTTAATTAAGGGAAGCAGGTGCACAGGATTGTTCTGGTACTGTTTATAGTGCAGTGCTGATGTGAAACCATGTCATGGTCAGAAGTGACACTGGGATTTATTTTAGGTAGTCACCTGGCTGTAGAGAATTATTGCTCACAGGCATGGTCTATTGTTACCTGCTTCCCCAAGTAATGTATTACTATATTGCTTTCAGACAGGACCAGGACTAGAGTAAGGTGAAAGAGGCACCAGCTTGAAGGAGATGTTCACTTGCATGCCAACACTGATATTGTAGCCAAGGTGCTCCACTCACCTTGCCCTGTTAGAAGGTTTATTAGAAGAGCCAGGAATTAGCAAAGAGGTGGGGAATGCTGCCCTTCCTCTGAAAAAATATGAAAGTAAGAAGCATGCTTCTGACTTGAGACCAATGTGGCATTTCTGTGGATCAGTTTGGTTCTGAAAGTATCTCTTGGGTTTGGGAGGGAAGTGTTGCCAAAAACTGCAGGTTCACTGCTCTATGGGCACTAAAATCAATATATTGACATTGGTGTTTCAGAAAGAGAAAGGGCTTTAATGCAAGGTTGAGTGGCATTGGCGATGGAGCCCCTTGGCTCAAATCAGTCTCCATGAGTTATAGAGTTTAGGGTTTTTATAGATTTAACCAAGGGGAGGTGGAGTCATTACCATTTCAAGGATAAACAACTACAATATCATGTGAAGGAGTGGAGCTAAGCTAAAATCACCATTGCAATAACAAGTATAAACAAGGAGTGGA
>JAKSZT010054399.1:16788612-16829501 GCA_026826555.1 Tolypeutes matacus
CAACAAGGAGTAGAACTAAGCTAAAATCACCATTGCAATAACAAGTACAACCTCTGTAGTCAGGGCTTAGAGAAGGAGACAGAAGTTGCCTGGTTGGTTGATTCTCACTTCACGTGGAGGGCAGGAATCTGCAGTTTGGTCTAGGTTCTGGAGATGGAATGCTATGGATCTTTGTTCCTCTAGGTCCACGCCCCACCCTCCTCCACCAAGCTTGGTACCCTGGGCACCTGGTTTAGGTGCTGGAAGATGTCAAAGGTTGGGCGTGGCCAACTGGGAGCTGGGGCTAGTGATGGAAGTGAGGGAAGGGAGTGAGGTTGGGGCATTTATTCCCTGCTCACTCCTAGAGGGATCAGAGTGGGAGCTGCTCCCCTCACCGTTGGGTCCCAAACCCAGTCCCTTGGGCCTCGGTATTCATCACAACTTGTGATGCTGGCTCCTGCACTCTGCCTAAATCCTGCCGTTATCAATCTTCCCTCTGGTTATCTTCTTCTACCTCAGGGACCTGACGGTACAGCTGGGGTCCCTGCAAACCGCGTGTGGGCAGCTGTCTGCTAGAGGGGCTCTTCCAGGGCCCTGGTGAGGACTCTCCACATGCAAAACCAGGCTCTCAGCATGATGCTTCAGGGTTTCAACACGCCCTTGGCGAGGCTGGCAAAAGCGGGCTTTTCCACAGTCTTTCTGGCTGTCCCTGCTTCTGGCTGGTTTGAGAATATTAAGAACAAAACCTCAGCGGTGGTTGTTTCCGTGTCCAGATTGCAATTTGTGCTTGGTTGCGGCTGGGTGCTGAGAAGACAGTTCAGGGCTCTGAATCCTGTAGGCTGGATGGACCCAGCTGTCCAGAAGCCTGAGGCAGAGGCCATTTAGGAGCTCACTAAGAATAAGAATACAAAATTCTTTTTGCTTTGTTTTGCCTGGTTTTATAGTTATCCAGAATAAGAAGCGCTTTCATTATTTAAATAATAAATGATCATTGTAGAATATATATTTAAAACAGTATAGAAAATCGTAAGGAAGAAAATTAAAATCATCTGAAATTCTACTACTCTGAGTTAAACACCAATGTATCGGTGACCAGCCTTCTTTCATCTCTTTATTTGCATTTTCCCTTTATTATACACATTTTAAAAAATTTATTTTCCATGGTAGGTTTTTAATTGCTCATTGAGTCTCTTCTATGGTATTGGCATATTCGAATTTTTTCCTTCTTTTGGAGAAATTTGACATTTCATATTTGCTGAAAGTATCGTTTATTTTTTTCTAGTTTCAACTTCATTGCCACAGAATCACATGTATTAGTCACTTATTATTCTTATAATCCCTTCTGCGTCTGCATTTTTTCTTTCTTAATATTGTATATTTTTGTTCTCTCATTTTTCCTTAATCAGGCCCATGAAGAGACTATTTATTTTAATGGTTTTTCCAAATTATGAACTTTTCTTTTTTTTTTTTTTTTTTGCTTCTTGTTATCAATTTCTGATTATGTTTCCATTGATTCTCTCTTCCTACTTTTTCAGCTTTAGTCTTCTTTAGTGATGTCTTAAGATGAGCAGGTAGTGCTACTATAGCTATATCTCTGTTTTCGTATAAAGCATTATATGGTTGCTTTCCAGATAGATTTAATTATAATTTTGATTTTTATTTGTATTAAGTGAGTTATTTAGAAAGGTACAGCTTAGTTTATAAGCAGTTGAACTATTATTTTTGAACTGTTTTTCTAATTTTATTATGATTAGAGACTATATTATAATTTATTCTAAAATAATTTTTTAACAAACCACTTTTATTGATACTTATTAATAAAGCATATAATCCATACAAAGTGTACAGTCAATGGTATTTGGTATAATCACATAGCTGTGCATTCATCACTTTAATCATTATTAGAGCATTTTCATTATTCTAATAATAATAATAAAACAAAAAACAGGCAAACAAAAAACTCATTACCCCTCATCTCTCTATGCTTCCCCAGCTGAACATAGCTGCTTTTCTATTTCCATTTCTCTAGTTTATTTGTATAGATGGAGTCAAGCAATATGTAGTATCTTGTGTCTAGTTACTTTCCCTTAGTATATTTCCTTATTTTAAACCTTTAATGGAAGACTATTAAAATATTACTATATACTACTGTTAATAGTTTGCTATGGTTGTATTTTTGCCTGATATTAACATCTTGTAACATTAACTTATATTGCTTCAGTTTCAAAGAAAAACAGTCTTATACATGCAATATCACCCGTATTCATAGTTCATGTGGGGTTTCACTATGTTATACAGTCCTGTGTTATATTTTTTAGCTTTCCTTCTAGTAATATACATGATCTTAGACTTTTCCTTTCAACCACTGTCATACCCATATAATACCTCTGCCAAGTACAAACACTATGATGTACTTTTACCATTTCTATTCATTTCCAAAGATTTACAAACAATGTTTTTTTTTTTACCAATTCTGCACAGATTAACACTCAGTTTTCCATTCTCCAACCTCATTCTATTGTCTGGTGACCTATATTCTTTTTATTAACTCCATGAGTTTCCACAATTTTTTTTTTTAATTTTAAAATTTTTATTAGAGTAGCTATAGGTTTACAGAAAAATCATGCAGGAAGTATAGAGTTCCCAGATACTCCCCCACATTTTTCTCATTATTAACATTTTGCATTTTAGTGTGGTACATTTGTTTTAATTGAAGAAATATTATTATTATAAGTATATTATTAACTATAGTCCATGATTTACATTAGGTGTTACCCTTTGTGTTGTGTACAGTTCTATTGTGGTAACATATAAAACCTAAATTAATCATTTTAGCCATTTTCAAGTATACAGTTCAGTGGTGTTAAATGCATTCTTTCTTTTTCTACTAGATCTAATTCTGAAAGAAATGCACTAATAAATTATACTGTAATTGTTTTTTTTTTTTTTGTGAATACATTTTTATGACTTATATATTCTCTATCTTGCTTAATGCTTTTAAAATCTTTAAATACCTTTAAGATCCATATCTTTAGATATGTTGTAACTCCTCCTTTCATTGTTTGCCTTTGCCTAATATTTTTGTCTATACCTGCTACCTCTATGCTCATATATTCAGTCCAAGTTAAAAGCGTAGCTTTAACATCAATGTTATAACAATTTAAAATACAGATATACATCATAAATTCTTCCTGGAACAAAGAGAATTAATGAGGAAGGAAGGGAGGAAGGATGAAGGAAGGTAGGAAGGAAGGAAAGAGGAAGGGAGGGAAGGAGGGAAGCAAGGAAAGGAAAGGAAAAAAAGAAAAAGAAAGGAAAGGGAAAGGAAAGAAAGAAGAAAAGAAGGAAAGAAGGAAGGAAGGACAATATAATCAACAAGTAAATAATGAAGACAAACTTAGAGACTTAAACATAAGGTCAGCAAGACATCCAATAAAGAACATAATTAAATGTGCTCTGATATAAGCCTTATTTATTTATTTATCCTGGTTCCTCACTTTGAATCAGACTTTTGTTCTCTCATAAAATATTTGTTAATCTTAAATACACACATACACAATACACATATATACATATATATACACAACATGCATATATATCTAAAATAAAAATAGAGTAAGTTCTACTTCAATTCAATGTCCAGTCCCTATAAAGGAACCCATAAACAAGGAGACCAATTCAAGATGGGTTCTGGATTTGGTTTGAAATTGCCTGGTTTGGTTGGACCAAACCGAACATCTAATACAGTGTGCTAGTAAATATACAACGGCCAGCTTTTGGGAATGTGGAGGTAAAAGTTCTGATTGGTAGCCTTTGCTGCTTTCTGTGGGGGTAAATACTGGCTGATTTCGAGTTGCTGGGATGAACATGGAGTTAGGAAGAGATGTACAGAACCAACTCGCGGCTACTAGGAGCTGGATGAGAAAACTCTTGCATCTAATGGAAGTTCAGGTTTTTTTTCATTTTCCAGGACAAGTTTAAGGAAGAAAATCAGATTCCTGTTTGGTTTGTGCCAGTAGCCTCACCTCCCTGGATGAGTGGACATCGCTGGCAGTGTGCATGAACAGACGGTGCCCTGGCCTCACTGGTGGGCTTAACCAATGTGGGTATGAACAGAAGTAGACTGGGCCGTCCAGGGTGAGTGGGCCTCACTCGACTAGTGGCCATGAGCAGAACATGAACCACTTGACAAACGAGTTTCACAGACATTCTTGTGGTTGCTTGCAATATAGTCCCGCCTTTAAGTTTCTAATTACGGGGTTTTGTTTTTATTTTCAGAAACAATGCTGTCTTGACCTAGGTCAGCTCTTTCGTGTACATTCTTTGCATTACTGGCTATCTCTTCTTAACAAATCCAGTTTTGTATAGCCTGCTTATCTTCACTTTAAAGAATTTAAATTTTAATGCTGAAAGGAACAGTAGAGGTTAATTCAGCTCTTTCCCTTATGACAAGTGTGGTTAAGGTGAATGCCAAGGAGATGAAACGAGGTGATTGGGGCCCCAAGCTAGTCACTACGGACCTGGGACATGGCCATTGTGAGTCACAGTTTGGGTTCCTTTTACTATATTTACCAATTTTAATAAGATTTTTATTTTACGAAACTACAGGACCAATGAGGCTGTTATTTTATATTGAGAAAAACTTCTCTCCAAATAGGAAAATATTAAAGTCCAAAATTAACTTTAAATGGATATCTGTGAAGCTTGAATTATATAACGAAGAAAACAGGATCCAAACGGGCTTATTCTAGGAAATAACATGATGAACACTTATTTTAAGCACCTGCTATGCCAGGCACCATGCCAAGCACCCTGTAACACCTTGCTTTCTGAATCCTTACAGCCACCCCAATTGTCCGGTTTTTTTTTTAAAGATTTTATTTATTTATTCATTTATCCCCCCCTTGCTGCTTGTGCTCGCTGGGTCAGCCAACCACGCCGTGCAGGCGGGCTTGCCTTCACCAGGAGGCCTCGGGTTGGGGCCTCCTATATGGTAAACGGGAGCCCTACTGATTGAGCCACAGCCGCTTCCCGTGTCCGGTTTTATCTGAAGAGAGGATCGAAGCGGTTAAAAAATTCGCCAAGGCTAAGACTAGAGCCAATAAGTGGTTGAGCCAAAATGGGAACCCAGATAGTCTTAACTTCTCCTCTATGTGTAACATCAAATAGCTTCATTGAACATTTAGCCATCAGTAATTGTAGCTCAGAGAACATTAAAAAAAAATTATTTAATCTTTAAAAGCTACTTAGATTGCATAAATGTTACACAAAAAATATAGGGATTCCCATATGTCCCATCTCCCACACCTCCCACACCCTCCCACATAAACATCCTTCATTAGTGTGGCATGTTCATTGCAATTGATAAACACATCCTGGGGCTTTGCCATTAAGTATGGACCATAGTTCACATTGTAGACCACACTCTCTCCCACACAGTTCTGCATGTTATGTGATGATATAAAATGGTCTATATCTGTCTCAGATAACATTTTATTAGGATACAGAAAAGGAAAAAAGGCCAGGGAGATCGAATGTGTGAGGAGGAGGCGTGACACTTTCTGGACCACTGACCTCTGAGCAGAGGCTGTCCTGGGAACTCGGGCCTCTCTTTGTGGACTTGGCCATGGTTCCTCCATAAAACAGCTACTGAACCTAAAGAGTTACACAGAGGTCAGAGGACAAGCCAGGTATGGTCATGTGTATGGTTTGCTTTACACAAACAACTCCTCAAAATCAAAAGGCACTTTATAAGTGTAAAAGATTGCCTCAATCAATGAAGAGGTTGGACAGAAGGTTATAATGTTTAAGTTGTGGCTTTAGGTGCTTCTCCTTTTTCTTGTTCTCTCCCTCCCCCACCCCACCAGATCCTGTTTGCACGTTATAGGGAATGCCAGAAATCGGGTAATGCTTTTCTCACACCTGTTTCTTCTTCTCAGACACAGGAAGCTAGGCAGCTGTTTGGGAACCTGTGGAAAAAGACATCAAGGGACAGAGAAAGGTGCAGACAGCACTCACAAGTCTTAGGCTGCAGGAGAGGATTTTTAGCTTGCGGGTGCATTTGCTTGATTTTAATTTTAATTTTCTTTCCTTAAGTAATGCTAGCAAAGGAGTATATAAATGCTGGTATAAAAGGTGATAATAAAACTAATGCCTGCATGGGTTCTAATATGAAAGAAGATCTAATGTGTAAAAAGATGTCATAATATTGAGAAAGACAGGCAAAAGTTTTGGGGCTAATATGAAAAGGTGATTAAAATGAAAGGGAGAATATATATGTTTCTACAATTTGAGATAATTAGTCTAAAGAGACAATAACCAATATAAGCAATCCATGATCTTGGACAGGATCCAATAATGGAGTAGAAAAGGCCCAAAAGGACATTATTGGGACATATGAAAAATTGGGTTATAGACTGTACACTTTATATCAGTGTTAAATTTTTTTTCTAGTTCAATTTTTTAAAATATATTTTTTATTTTTTCTAAAAAACATTTAGATTACATAAAATGTTCCAAAAAAAAAAAAAAAAAACCACAAAAAAATCTATAAGGGATTCCCATATGCCCCACTCCCCACACCTCCCACTTTTTCCTACATTAACACCTTCTTTCATTAGTGTGGTACATTCATAGCAATTGATGAACACATTTTGGGCCATTGCCACTAATGATGGATTATAGTTTACATTGTAGTTTACACTCTCTCCCACTCAATTCTGTAGGTTATGGCAAGATATATAATGGCTTATATCTGTTGTTGCAATGTCATTCAGGACAATTCCAAGTCCCGAAAATGCCCCCATATTACACCTCTTTTTCTCTCTCCCTGCCTTCAGCACCTCCAGTGGCCACTGTCACCATATCAATGATATAATTTCTTGCATTGCTAGAATCACAATAATTCTATAGTAGAATACCAGTAAGTCCACTTTAGTCCATATTTTATTCCCCAGTCCTGAGGATTCTGGGATGGTGATGCCCACTCTACCTCTGATTGAGAGGGGGCTTCAATCCCATATGGCTGATGAATGGGACTCTCTTGCTTGCAGTTGTAGACTCTCTTGGTTCCTTGATATGGTGGTTGTCAAACCTTACCTCCTTGTTATTTGTCCTGGGTGAGTCCAATGAATTCGGGAGCAGGTGTTGCTACTTTGCTGAGGCTCAGGGCCCAGCTGGCACATGGACAGCGCAGAGATTCAAGTCTCTTGGGTGTACACCTATGCACTCCAGCACCAACTGTAGGCTCAAATAGAAGGGACAGCAGAGGCATGTGTAGAGAATTCACAACTGAGTCCAACTCTGTCACACTCAGGAGCACAAACTCCAAAGTAGGGCCCACCAGCAAGGCACCAAACTCTGGAGCTACCTTCCATGACCATAGGACCTGGGTGTTTTCAGAGACCGCAGGAGCCCCACTATTTGGGGTAGTATCTACTTTGGCAATCTATGCAATCCTGCTGAGATGTGCTTAAACATTACCTCTGGGATGACCTCCCAACTCACTTTGAAGTCTCTTAGCCATATAAACTCATTTGTCTTTACCTTTTCCCCCTTTTATTCAAGGTTTTTTCCCCAGTTGTATTGCTAGTTGGTGCTTGGTAATAATCCCTTGGTGCCAGGGAGGCTCATCCCTGGTAGTCATGTCTCACGCTGGAGGGCTTAGAGAGAGTCCACAACGTTAAATTTCTTGAACTTGATAACTGCACTTAAGGTGGTTACATAAGTGAATATCCTTGTTTTTAAGAAATGGACATGGAAGTATTACGTGTTCAAGGAGCATGAGTCTACAACCTACCCTCAAATGTTTAGACAATATTGATAGATAGTGTATAGATACATAGACACATAGATAGATAGGAAATGCTCATGGAAATATTATGTTCAAGGAGTATGATGTACAACCTGCTCTCAGATGTTTAGAAAATAAATAGAAATATAAATAGAGATAGAGAAATGGATAGATAGGTATAGATATAAATATAAATTAATGGATGGATAGGTGGATGGATGGTGGGATGATACAACAAATGTAGAAAAACATTAAAATTTGGTGGATCTGGGTATCTGGTTGGAGGTATGTTAGCATTCTCTGTATGGGGTTTTTATTTTTTTATTTTTGCAACTAATATAAGTTCAAAATTATTTACAAATAAAATGTTTCAAAAATTTTTATTTTTATTTTAACAGCTTTATTAAGGTATAATTGACATGCAAAAAACTACACATATTTAAAGTGAACCAGTTAAGAAGTTTTGACATATGTGTACAACTCATGAAACCATTACCACAATCAAGATAGTGAATATATCCATCACCCTCCAAAGTTTACTTATGCCTTTTTTTAAAATTATTTTTTCAAAGATACTTAGATTATATAAATGTTACATGAAAAATGTAGGGGATTCCCATATGCCCCACTCCCTACCCCTCCCACACTTTCGCACATGAACAACATTCTTCATGGGTGTGGTACATGTGTTACAATTGATGAACACATTTTGGAGCATTGCTACTAATCTTGGATTATAGTTTACATTATAGTTTAAACTCTCTCCTGCACAATTTTGGTAAGTTATGACAGATATAATGGCTTGTGTCTGTCATTGTCAGGACAATTCCCAAGTCCTGAAAATACCCCCATATTATACCTATTTTTCCCCCTTCTTCCCCTCAGAATCTCGGAGGCTACTGCCTCCACATCAATGATAAAAAGTTCTTCCATTGCTAGAATAACAATAAGTCTATAGTAGAATAACAGTAAGTCTACTCTAGTACATTGTTCATTCCCCAATCTTGAGGATTCTGGGATGGTGATGCCCACTCTGCCTCTAATTGAGAGGGGGCTTAGATCCCATGGGGCAGATGGATGGGACTATCTTGCTTGCAGTTGCAGACTCTTGCTGTTCCTTGAGATGATTGTTGTCCATCATCATGTCCTTGTTAGTTGTCCTGGGTGAGTCCGATGAACTGGAGAGTAGGTGTTGCAACTCTGCTGAGATTCAGGGCCCAGCTGGCACATGGATGGACCAATGATTTAAGTATCTTAGACATAAACCTGTCTAGACTAGTACTAACTCTAGGTTTAAATATAAGGGGCAGAAAAGTCATGTGTAGGGAAACCACCACTGAGTCCAATTCTGTCACACTAGGAAGCATAAATTTCAAAGTAGGGCCCTAAAAAAGGAAAGTGGGAAAACATAGACGATCCCATAAACAAATGAACAAATAAGTAAATGCCTAGTCATTATTCTGTGCCACCACCACTCTTGACCGCCACTCTTCTGATATGGTCCCATGGATGGAAGGGAATGTCACCCATATATCAGGGATAAAGACCAAAGGCCGATGAAGCTAATTATCCAATCAGTAACAGAAGTAGGAAAGAGACTTCAACAAGCAAATCTACAAGGCTCCCACACCTGACAGTGAGGTAGAGAGGGTCTGAGTTTCCAGAGGAAATGAAATTCCCTTGTAATTGCCTCTGGCTGTCCAGCTGACCAACTGAAGATCTTTGGAGAATCAGGTGGAGAGGAAAATGAGCGATTAAGGACTGTTTGATGGTTAGCAGTACGTACAAACAGCTGAATGTTGCTGCCTTGCAGTCCTGTATACTTTTTGTGATTTAGCAAAAGGTAGTAGTAGACTTGGCAAACGAAAATACAGACCCTCAGTTAAATGTGAATTTCAGATGCAGATTATTTTTCTAGTGTAAGTATGCCCCATGCAATATTTAAGACACCTATACTAAAAAATATTTCTTATTTCCCTGAAATTTAAATTTAACTGCGAGTTCTGTATTTTATTGGTACCCTTAAGTGTGTGTGTGGGAAACACTGTCATTTGAACAGGATCAGGAACACTTTGGGGAAGTTAGTTAATTTCTCTGAGCCCCAATTTCCTGTACCATAGTCTTAATGAAACCTAACTCACAGTTTCATGGTGAAGATTAAATAACATTCGTTAAAGCACTGACTGGAGATGATGCTTCCCATGCCCCTAGCTAATATTGGAGTGTAAATTGAATGAAAGGGCCTGGATTTCAGCTCGCCCTCGCCTTTGGGTGTAACCACACCTGGCCACATGCTTCTGGGATTTGCTTGCTGTTCCACATTTGAAAGGAGGGAATAGAAACAGAGGGCCTTTTGCCTTCTCTTTTCTTTCTGCACTGACTTCTTTCCTCCTTCCTTCCCTGGGGCTGAAGATAAAGCAGATAATAATAGACTGAAAGGCAGAGAATAAACAAAGGATGCTCTTAACACAAAACTGATAAACTTTATCTTAAAAGTTACAATGGGCTATGGCTGTGTGTACTCAGGGACCTGACTTGGGGGTGGGCAGGAGTCAGGGAAGGTTTAGACCTTAATTTGAGAATTGAAGGGATAAAAGATGGGCAGGGAGAGGGAACAGCACCTGTGAAGTCTTGATGAGGGAGGGCGTGTGCCTTGCTGAGGACTAAGAAGGGACTGTGTGGGGCCCTGAGGCAGGAGCACCCTGGGATGCTGACCAAAGGAGGGGCCCTACATGAGGATGGATTGGGGGTCTGAGTGGGATCCTGATGCGGGAGAGGGTGTCGGGTGTCACCGTCTGAGGATGAATAGGGACCTGTGCACTAGGGCTGGCAAGTGGGGCATGAGGAGGCCAAGGCAGGGTCTCAGGCAGTCAGGGTCCTGCTTGCTAAGGGATGCGAAACTGATCCCAGTGCCAGAAGTCTTAGGAAGATTGTTGGTTTTGGTTTTAGCATAAAAGAGCTTTATTATTCCCAAGGTAAACTATAAACTCATTATAGTTTTTCATGTAGTATTTGGGGTAAAGGAGGTGCTAGCAATCCACGAAGAAGAGATTATAATTTTACCTTTACTCCTCCCTCCTTCCCTTCCTCCCCTCTTTCCTCCCTCCCTCCCTCCCTCCTTTTTCTTTCCCCCAGAAAAGGGTTTGCCTTTCCCTGGTAATTGGCTTCCTATCCCCATGAATTTGCTCTTTCTAGTCAAATCTTATAATTCACTGAGCATATAATGCCTTCAAGTTTTTTTTTTTAAGATTTTATTTATTTATTCATTTATCCCCCCCTTGCTGCTTGTGCTCTCTGGGTCAGCTAACCATGCCGCGCGGGCGGGCTTGCCTTCACCAGGAGGCCCTGGGAACCGAGCCCAGGGCCTCCCATATGGTAAACGGGAGCCCTACTGATTGAGCCACAGCCGCTTCCCATGCCTTCAAGTTTTGTCCATGTTGAAGCATGTCTCATAATTTCATTTTTCCTTATGGCTGAATAGTATTCCACTGTGTGTATGTACCACATTCTGTTTATCCTTTCATCCGTCGATGGACACTTGGATTGTTTACTGCTTTTGGCTAACTACTGCTGCTATAAACGTTGGTGTACAAGTATCTCTTTGAGACCCTGTTTTCACTCTCTCGGTATGTACCTAGAAGTGGGATTGCCAGGTCAAATGGTAAATCCTTTTGAAGATCCATCATATTGCTTTCCATAGTGGCTGCAGCATTTTACATTCCCACCAACTAGAGTCCCAATTTCTTCACATCATTTCCAACACCTGTTATTTTCTGTTTTTTTTTTTTTTTTTCCAATAATGTTCATCCTTGTGGCCATGAAGTGGTATCTCACTATGGTTTTACTTTTCATTTCCTTAATGCAATGTGAGGAGTTTAAGCAGGGAACAAAGCCAATGGACTTGACTACCCTGTGACCAGGGCCCTTTTCTTTGTCAACTGCCATTCTCATTAGCATCATAGACAAAGCCCTCTTAAATGTTGAATTGTTCCCCCAAAAGACATGTTCAAGTCCTAACCCCAGGTTCTGTGAATATGACCCTATTTGGAAATAGCGTCTCTGAAGTTGCTATCACTTAAAATGAGGCCAAGTTAGATTGGGGTGAGCCCTAATCCAACATGACTGTTATCCTTATAAGGAGAGGAAATTTGGACACAGACACAGGCAGAGACTGAGTTAAGCCACAAGGCAAAGGATGCCATGGATTGCCTCAAGCTCCGCCAGAACCCGGCACCACCTTGATTTGGTCTTCCACCTCCAGAACTGTGAGACAATAAACTTGTCTTGTCTTAAGCCGCTGAGTTGGTGATACTTTGTTATGCCAATCTTAGCAAACAAAAATAGGATTTTCCTCTTTGTCAATTTTATGATTAAAAAACCTGACCCTTGGCCCAAATTTTCTTATTAAACAATGTAATAAGAGAGGAAAAGAGGTAGACATTTATAAAAGGCAAGCAAGGAGGGGAATCCAGAGTGGACGGCTGTGTGAGTAGGTGGGACCAATGTGTCCGTAGCAGGCGGGGTGGTTGGGTCCCCAGTTGGTATGACCACAGGGCACAGTTACACCATTGTCGTCTTCATGAAGGTTGCCATTAGCGCCTTCTCTGATGGTGGAAGGTGGAGTGGCTTAGTGGCTAAACATTTGCATTTAGTAATCAGGCTATCTGGGTTTGCATCCTAACTGTACTCTTCATAAAATGAATGATGCAATGAGCCTGCCTTTGAGAGTTGTTAGGGGGATTCACTGAGATCATAAATATGCAATGCTCATCACAGTGCCTAGCATATATTTATTTTTTAGTCAGTGCTAGTAAATAAATTTTCTAAACCCATTCCCAAGATGACCAAGGGTCACTTAGATTCATGTAAAGCTTGCTACTAATTGTTCTACAAAATACTATGAATGTGGACCAGAGTTTTGATAGCAGTACCCAAGGAATCAATGCTTCCTAGACAATGCAGACTGGAAATACAGGTCTTGGGATTGACCTAGTTCCTTAATGTCATGCAATATTCATGACGGTCCACGGGCAATATCAAATGCATATTCTTTGTAGACCCAACATAATTGGAATCATTAAACTCTGGATATTGACTTTCTAGCACTATGGACTACATGCATTGATTTCATGCAGCCTCTGACTGTTCCTTAGAGGGAGGATTCTTTTTTTTTTTTTTTTAACAGCACAAATGTGAGCTTTAATGTAAGCAAATTTTATAGTGATTTATGAGGTCAGAGGATCCCACTATCCAATAAAAAATGTGACAAAACCATCTGACTGTATTAACAAAGTATGAAATAATCCCATCTAAGGAGAAGGGGGGATAAAATCGGTGACATTAGTAATTTGAGGAATTACTGGAGACTGTAAGACTGAGGGCAAAAGGAACTGTATATAACACTGTATTCTGTTTGACAATATTGTTTCCCACAGGGCTATAGGTTAACAATTCTTTTTTAAAAATATAAATTTTTGTTTTTAGAAAAGCTTTAGATTACATAAATGTCACATCAAAAATATAGGGGGGTGCAGATGAAGCTCAGTGGCTGGGTGCCTGCCTCCCATGTATGAGGTCCAGGGTTCAATCCCCAGTACCTGAGGGAGGACTCTTGATGACAAAGAAGTCAAATGTTCATTCAGGGCTGAGGGGGTGGGCAAAGAATCATATTGATTTCATGTAGCTGGTATTTGATGGGGAGGAAAGAGCTGAAAACCAGGGATGGAAGCTACAGTTAGAGAAGGGTGAGACCAACTCTAACTCACATTTCCAAGGTACCTCAGGTCTGCCGTGATGATTAAATTGATGCTTTGCCCAAATCTCTTGTTGGCCTACTTCCCAGACCTACTACCTAATTAAAGGAAGCCTCTTATGCTTGTTTTCCACTTGATATTTTCTGCATCTCTGCCATTCCCTTCTCTCTGGCTGTGTTTAGTTCCTACCCTGTTGAGGCAGCTTTCCTGCCTCCTGGCCCATTTTTCAAATGTCTGCGTTGACAGCGCCACTCTGCTCTGGAACAGAAAATCAAGTGTAGAGCTAGTGGGCCTTTCTATCACACTTTCTCTCCCATGGAAGCTTCTGGGAAGGAGGCCATTCCTGGCCACCCCGTCCTGCACATCTGTTCTACCCTCTGCCTCCTTCTTCCTCACCTTCCTCTCTTCTACAAAGGGGTGTGTGTGTGTGCAGTGTAGTCTCATTCTCTCCCATCGCTTCAAGGGACCCCTCTATATCTTGGTTCCTGCATCTAAACCTCAACCCAGAATTTGGTCCTTAGCTCTGTACTCAAGCATTGATTGCCTACTTCGACATCTGCCCTTGGATGTCCCACAGGCATAAAAATCTTCTTAAGTGGACCTGGTAATTCCCCAACATCTGTTTCTCCTTTATTGACCTAGTGTCCCCTAGATAGCTCATTGGGCCAGAAAGCTGGGAGTGGCTCCTTTAATCCCAAGACTCAAATCAATTACTGCTTGAGGACCAGTGTGCTTCTTTCAGTCCCCATACCACCATCTCAGTTCCAGCTAAAATTAGCTCTTACCTAGATGCCTGGATGCCTGTCTCCTTGCCCCTAGGTCTTCCTCTGAGCTCATTCCTCAGGTATCTTGCTAAAGTGTATAATTTAGAATCCTTCAATGGCTCCTGATGGCATTCAGAGGTCCCTACTTCATAGTCTCATCTCTGCTTTTAGCAAACCTCATCTCTTGCCATGCATACTGTTTTCCCCACAAAATGCCCAAGTCTTCCTAGGGTTATTTCAGACTCTCCACTTCTGCCCTGAGAGGCACATCACAAGGTTTTCCTGCTTTTAAGATGGGTATTGGTGCAGTCTTGCCTAGTGTTCTTGTTTAGAGGAGATGCAGCCTGTGATTGTGCTTCTGGAAATGAGTTTGGAAGGAATGTCTGCAAAGACAGCTGACAGGAGACAGCAGATGCAAAGAATGCCCTGGGAATTGTATCAGCAAGCTCACCATGTTTGATGCCTGAGCCCATCTTCCTCCACATTGGACCCATCACATATTGTGAGGACCTACCCTAGGCTGGAGCCTGGGCTAGAAACCCCAGGGAATGCAGAGATGAGGAAAACACACCCCTGCCCCCAAGAGTTCACAGTGCAATGGAGGGAATATGACAGAATTCAGACTATCAGGCATCAGTTGAGCCAAGGAAGGCCACAAAGGAGACAACAACCAACTACTCAGACATTTCCAAGGAGGCCTGCAATATCACACTGGCCAAAGGGGAGAGGTGAGGTGAATATGTACACCAGGAATATGTTCTGAATTTTAATCTGTATTCCTGTGGGTGCGAACCTATTGTAAATAGGACCTTTTGAAGATGTCATTTTTAGTTATGGTGTGGTCCAACTGTATCAGCAAGCAATCTTTGTTATGGGTCCATTATAAGTAGAAGAAATTTGGATGCAATCAGAGAAAGCTACACAACCAGAAGTCAGTGGAAACCAGAACAGCAGACACAAAAAGAGAGAGAGATCGCCATGTGACAGAGGCAGAGAACCCCAAAGATTGCAGCAAGCCAGCACCATAACATTACTGTTTGGGGAGAAAGCATGGCCTCCTGACACCTTGATTTTGGACTTCTAGCCTCAAAACTGTGAGCCACTAAATTCCCATTATTTAAGCCAACCAGTGTGTGGTATTTGTCATAGCAGCCTGGCAAACTAAGACAGGAGCAGTCAGAAAAGATTTGTGGACAGGAGAACTTGCAGGGCTCCTTGCTGTGGATTTCAGCCTGGCTGAGCACAAGTATCCCTTGATACCTGTGTCCCCAAAGGTGCTGCCTCAAGAGCACAGGGAGGTGCTTGGGCATCCACATTTAAAAGTTCCCCAGGTGACCCTAATGGGTATTGAGGAGTGAAAACCACAGGACTTAACAATGGGAACTTGGGAGAGGTATTTCAATCAGAAGGTACAGTGGGAGCAGAGGCATGAACTGGCAATGCTGAGTGCTGGTTTGGAAGGAAGGATGAGCAGTCAAGTTTAGCTGGAGAAGGATGTAAGATCATTCTAGAAGGTAGCTTGGAGCTGGCTTGAGGGAGACGTCTTGTACTTATTTGTTCTGAATGGAAAACAGTTTGGGATATTGTTTTAGAAGAGGCACTAGGTGGTCAAGAGCCTACCTGAGGACCCTGCCCTGGTACAGTGTGTATGATGACTGGTTCAGGATACCAATTGGTGAGATGCCACACTAATGTCCAAGTGAGCAAGAAAATGAGGACCTGACGAGGGACAGGATGCAGAGGAAGGTCTGTAGGACAGTGTAGAGATACAACTGGCACCAATAGTCTTTATACTTTAACTGTGGCTACTACATAAGCCAACAATTCAGAGATATAACAGAGGATGTCTTTAGAAGGAGCAGCTAGTCCCTCAGGACATTTGAAGGGAATGTGAAATCAAAGAGCTATTGATGAAGATTAGAGAGTTTACCAACCACAGAATTCTTTGTTTTATGGCTTCAAAGGGACTCCAGCAGATTGTTATTTAGATTATGATGATGATGATTACTTTTACTATTTTATTTTTTGAGAAATTATCACTTCCCGTTAAAAGTGTTTTGAAAGAATTTTCTCTTTATTCTTAAAAATCTTATTGAGGGACATCTCTATGTTGCCAAAGCCCAGTGAATGCTATAGTTTAGATTTGGTTTCCAAATTCAAATGGGCGGAACAGATTTAAGCACTTGCTACCCTTGTTTCCTATGGGACTGGAGATGCGGGTGGGGAAGGAAGAACCTGGCCCCAGATGCCCGGGAGCTGTTTAGCCACCTGTCCATATCTGTAGGGCAGCATGAATCTAGAATGGGGGAACTGACTTCCCCATTATGTCAATAGGACATAACAGAGTGAGTCAATCTTCTAGTAGGGACAGTTCAGAAAGCTCCTGTGAAAACTGTATGAAAGCAGAGAGGGTTGTGATGGTTAAGTTCACACATCAGCTTGGCTAGGCTGTACTGACCAGTTGTCTGGTCAATCACTGGACTGATTGTTACTGTGTGGGCATTTCATAGATGGCTATGCATCTACAATTGATTGCATCTACAGTCAACAAAGGAGATTGCCTTCAGCAAATGTATGGAGTCCCCTCAGCCAATCAGTTGGAGGTCTCTTTAAAAGTCAGAATTGAAGATTTCAGAAATCAGAAAGAATTTCTGCGTCAACTTCAGTCAGCCAGCTTCGCTTGGGGAATATAGACTTGCCAGACTTCAGAATCACCTTTATCAGAGTTTCTAGTTTGCTGCTCATTTGCCATACATGATTTGGACATTCCAGCCCCCACAGTCTCATGAGTCTATTCCTTATAATCTCCCTCTCCCTTCCTCCCTCCCTTCCTCTCTCTATCTCTCTCTCTCTTCCCTCCCCCCCCCATATATATGGTCAGTTCTGTTTCTCTGGAGAAGCTTGACTAATACAAGGGCTGTCCAGGATCATGGGTGTGGAAACATGGTTACCCACCCCTCCGGTTCCCTCTCTCCTCTCTGGTCTCCTCTTAGCTTCTCTGGTAGATTATACTAGAAGAGGTGGCACGGTATTGCAGTTGTAGTGACATCACTCTTCTCCTCCATAAGTGCTCATCTCAGACATATCTGGCTTTGCACCTCTCCTCTGCTTTGCCTGTGACTGGCTTATATGACCCCATGCAAATGATATAGCTTCTCTGAGCCTCAAGGTTATCATCTCTATTTGTGATATGAATATATATATATATGTTTGTGTGTGTGATTTTGTAGACCCTTAATGGATGGTAGCTTTTTTTATATTTTTTTTATTAGTCAGCACTCTCTTTAAAGTGGGGAAGTCATCACCCTCAACATCTCTGAAGGCCCAGAGTAATGAAGCTCCCCTCCTGAGCGCCATTACCTTCCTTGCCCCTTCTTTTTTGTGGCAAATGAAAATGACATGGCATCAGGGAACATGGGGCATAAAGAAACACATGACATTGCAATGACAGATACAGGCCATTATATATCCTGCCATAACCTACAGAACTGCATGGGAGAGAGTGTAAACTACAATGTAAACTATAATCCATGCTTAGTGGCAATGCTCCAAAATGTGTTCATCAATTGCAATGAATATACCACACTAATGAAAGAAGTTATTAATGTGGGGAAAAGTAGGACATGTGGGGATGGGGCATATGGGAATCCCTTATATTTTTATATGTTTTTATGTAACACTTTATGCAATCTAAGTATCTTTTAGAAAAAATAAAAAATATATTAAAAAAAAAAAAAAAGAAGAAGCACATGAGCACAAGAATGAGCTTCCAGACAGAAGGATTCTGGTAAACGTAGTATGACAAAGGCAAGCCCATTGGGACCAAGGTCATCTGCATGGTCGTTTGCATGGAGTACAATCTGCCATCACTGCTGTTGCCTTTAGACTAATTTAGTAATCACCGTGCCCAGTTACAGTGCCCGTGAGAAAGGATCAAAGGGAGAGGGAAGCCATACATAGTTTCTAAAAACACAGAGCTTATTTGGACTTCATTTTCCTTTGGAGCCTGAGGCAAGAGGTATTGATCGTAAAATAACCGAAACTAGTTAAAGAGTTGTACCCTCTCCAAGTTGGTGTGTTGTGCAATCCCAAATGCTTGGTGGCAACCCTCCTGAGGAGGAAGCAGGAATGGATGACGGAGAACTCAGGGTGGTGGGCGGGAGGCAGTACGAGGTGAGTTCACAGACAAAGAGGGCTCTGTTGAAGAGACCCATTACTTGGTTCCACTAGACTAGAACTGGCACCCCCCCCCCAGTACACTTGGGAGTGCTCTGCTCCCTTCTTTTCTTCAGTGTTGGCTTTGAACATCAATGTTTGTATACCTCTCACCTGCCTTTCTAGTTGAGCAGCAGAGGGGAGGGTGAAGGGTGAGCAGGTTGGGCCATATGCAATTTACCACAGGACTTTGCAGAGGGCTTCCAAAAGGGCAGAAGTGAGAAATGAGTGAACCTTCTTTTGGCATGGAATTAGGGAGAAAGGAGCTTTAGGATTGTTTCTTGGTGAAATAACTTCAGTCCTGATAAGCAAAGAACTTTCTGAATATGCATATAGGTCAATGCCTTGGAGATATATTTATGAGGCAGGAATACATTTTACTTCACCACAGTCCACAAGGAACATCAGAATATTTTTCTAAAACAAACTATATCTGACACTGAGTCTCTGCTTAGCCAGGGTAGCCAGAATGCCAGTCTGTATCACGCTTGTAGTTCCCTGCTGCACATCACTGTCCTGCAAAGTCCAGGATAGTGGGAAGAGCCCGCTGGTCTTTCATCCACTTTGGGTCACCTATCTGTGGTCACCTGAAGGCTGGTACTTCTGATGCTGCCAGGCCAGGAGACTTGTGTCCAGGACACATAACCTTGCAGCCACCCCCTTGAAGTTCTCCCTCCTCCGTGGGGCTCTGCAGAGAAGAATGCCTCCAAGTCCTGGTCCTAAAGGAATCCATGCTACTGGCCTTTTCTCCAGTCTTGCCTCCACTCCCCCAGCACTTGCCCTTCTGCTCTTTCTTCCTTCGCCGTGTCTCTCTCTACCTGAAGGTACAGCTGCGCAAAGGACGTCAGGACATCAGCCATCTTGTTTTCTTACCAGCTCATTTACTAATCCACCTTTCAGCTCACACCTGGATGAATCCTGGTGGAAGACAGACCTGGAAGGCTTAGAGTGGGGAAAAATACTTCTCTGCTCTCTGGCCTTCTCCCCCTTACCTCCACTATCCCTTCTCACCCCATTCTATTGCCAGGATGTAATAGCCACCATGGCACTGGCCTTCAGGCGCAAAACAAAAACAAAACAAGCAGCAAAACAACAGTCCTTTACAAAGACACTTTTAAACTTGATAAATATTGAAGGAATCTGAGCTCAGCCCCCCACCTCCATCTCGTGTACAAAGGTAGAACTGGAATCAATGGAGGAAGGACAAGGGCTGGCTATGAAAGGCGTCCCAGAAACCCTGAAGGAAATCCCTAGAGCACCTGTGTCTAAAGCTCTGCACAACTCAAAGAAGAGTCCAAACCAGGGTTCTTAGACTTTTTTGTTCCATGGACCCCTTTGCCAGTCAGCTGAAAACCGTGGACCCCTTACTAAGTCCACGCTATACTGTGTATTATTTAATAATTGTATCACACCCACACCAACACGCTCCCACAAGAATGTTTTCTTGAATTTCCATTCAAGTTCACGGACCCCTTGTTGAGAACCCCTGGTTGAAACCCAATGCAAACACCAATGTGGTTTGGTGAAGCTTTTAAAACTTGGATTTGAACTTGGATTTCTCACTTTCATTCTCTGATTGCTCTTTAAAAATCCTCTATGAATTTATGCTTTTTTTAAAAAGAAAAGGGAGGTTATCAAATTCTGGGAATTCATAATTTTGTCCATTGACAGCTTCACATAGAAGGTGTATTTTGAAGAAGAGATGGGGTGTGGGTGGATGGGAAGTGATAAGTCTGAGGCTATGAAGGATCTGACATGTCAACCCTCCTGCAATCTAACAAGCTAGTCTGCCACAGTTGATAAATAGATGATAGATAGATAGATAGACAGATAGATAGATAGATAGATAGATAGATAGATAGATAGATAGATAGATAGATAGATAGAGATATAGACAGATTAGCTGGTGAATGGGCTACCTAGCTAGATGATAGATATTGATAAATGTATGATAGATATAAATAAATAGAGAAATAAAGATAGATCATTAGATATAGATGATAGAGCTAGATGGATGATAGATAGATATGGTATATAAAGATAGAGATAGATATGCACATGCACATATATCAGTCTAGCTATTAGGATATTGGTCCTTTAGGAATTTGTAATGTATATGAACATGGGACCTTTGGACCAAGGAACAGTCCTCTGATTCATAGCGCAGCTTGCTTTGGTTGCCCAGGCCCCATGTCCTCATGGAGTGATGCAGTGAGAACCAGAGGTACCTGTGCCTGCAGGATTTGCATCACAAGGAGGAAGCCTGGAATTATGAAACTATTTTTACTCCTTTTATATATATTAAATCCCATATGCTTCCCCACAAGCCATCCAACAAAAGTATGATTTTTACCTGGGATGCATCAGTCTTAGTTACTTTTCTTTCTGGGTGTAAAAGCCAAAGCTTCACTTACAAGGGGTCTTACGGTTGTCTGTGCTTTCACTAGGACCCTGCTGAGAAGGAGCAGGGGAGATTCAGGAGCAAGGTCTTCACCCTAATGGAATCCTGCTTCCCAGGCCTTGTTTTTGCAGTGCCGTATTCAGCTCTCCCAGATAGACAACACAGGACAGCCTTTAGTAGATGTCTGTCTCCCCCACTGCCTGGAGGCCCTAGTGAGCCCCCATGTAAACCACCGGCAGCACCCACTCCCCCATCCTCAGCTCTGCACCACCACCCCCCCTAGAAAACAGTCTACACGTATAAGCGGCACCTTCAGCTTTAGTGGTTTCTCCCTAAACCTTCCTTTGGGAGAGTTTGGGTTGTATGTTTGTCTCTTCTAAATCCAAAAACATTAAGTGGAGGAAGTAAGCAGGAGTGCTAGAATGCTCGTTTGTTTAAGGTGGCTTAATTACCTGCCTTAAACTTAATTGTCATAATTATCGCTTCTTCTGTCATAATTGGTGGCTCTTTTGTCTTTATAAGGATCACCAAAGGCTTTGGGAGCTGTGTGCCATTGTTGATACAGTGTGTGATTCTGTTTATGTTTTACTTTGTTTACTTCCTGCTCCTTAGGGACTTCCTAGTTTGCTTAGAGGAGACCTTGTCCTGTCTGTGACAGTTGTTCGCCTATGACAGCAGGACGACACTAACCACACAATACAGTAAATTATGTAAGTGCACAAATACTCCCTGGAAACCTTATTACTCCCAAAAGAGCTAACATTCATTGAGATGTTCTATGTGTCAGATGCTTTATGCATCATCTCATTTAATCTTCTCAACAACTCTATGGAGGAGAAATTATTATTCTCACAGCTTTGCAGGTGAGGAAACTGAGGCACAGTGAAGTAAAGGGACCAAGTTCACAGAGTTAGGAAATGGCTGTTCTGGGATATAAGCTTAGGTGAATTTTGAGTCTAAAGACATGTTGTTAATTTATAAGCTATAGTAACCGGAGTGCTAGGCTTCAGTTTGTTGATTTTTAGATATACAAGGCAGGAGAGGAGACAACCTTATGTCTCAGCAGCCCCTAAATGCCTCTCACATGTTTCCTCATATTTTCACCATAAGTCCCTTCTCTTTTTAAGTTGTCCTTATTCTAAATAGACTTTTTTTTCTATATTATTTTTCTGCTACCATGCTTTTCCTTTTTAGATTTTATTACACAAATATATTAATGCAAAGAAACAAAAATAAATCAGCCATAGTTGGTGTAGCAGTTTGATATTATCCATGAATTCAAAAAGAGATATAGATTATGTTTGTATACTAGTCTGTTTCTCTGGGTATGAAACCCTTTGATTGATTTAAATTCCAAAGTTTTAAGCTTACTTGATTGAATCAAGATTAGGGCTTACTGATCACATCAGTAGAGTGTAACTCAGTTTAAGCCCCCGCTCCCTTGGTGGGCTATATAAATGGACACTCACTCAAGAAGAGACAGAGGCAGATATGCGAGAAAAGAGAGAGCTCCACTGCCAAGGAAGAGGACTTTGATCCTGCGGTCCCAGGGAGAGATGAGCCATTCGCCTGAAAGTTTGCGGCTGAAGAGAACAGAGCATCTGAGCTGCTAAGGCCCAAGAGAACAGGCGGGGATCGCCCGCCATCTTGCTTCAACACGTGGCAACAGACTTTGGTGAGAAAATACCTCTTATGGTACCTTGAGTTGGACTCTTTAGGGTGTTGTAACTGTAAGCTTTTACCCCAAATAAATACCCTTTATAAAAACCAACAGATTTCTGGTACTTTGCATCAGCACCTCTTTGGCTGACTAATGCAGTTGGTATATCTCAACAAACCAAACTTATTTCATTTAACATGTCTTAATTTTTGATTGCTATGACAAACATCATGCCATGTGTTGGCTTAACAGGAATTTATTGGCTTATGGTCACAGCAGCTAGAAGGCTCTCTTCCTCCTGGTTTTGGTGGCATTCTGGCTGCCAGCAATCCTTGGGCTCCTGGCTTTCCCATCACATGGTGATGTCCTCTCCTGTCTCCTTTAGGTTCCAGTGACTTCTGGCTTCTGGCTCCTCCCCATGGCTTTTTCTCTATAAAGTCACCAGTAATAAGGCTAAGACTCATCATGATTCATTTGAACACACCTTAACTGAAAATAACATCTGCAAATGGTGCCACAGGAATGAAGATAAAGATTAAGAACATGTTTTCTTCTGGGATACATAATTTGATCTGGCACACATGATCTCTAGAAGGAGCCTGTTGAAACGCCCATGTATCACATGGGGGTGAAAAGACCTGGATATTTTGGCCTAGAGTCATTTATCTAATTATTTTACTTCCACTTAGCAGAATTCTGGTCCCCAAAAGAGCAGCATCTAGGAAGAGGTGAATTTTGATATGATGGAGTCAGGTGGTCTAGGTATGTTCAGAAACAGAACAAAGGTATTTGGCCCCAAAATGGCTAAAGAAGCATTTGGTCATATCCTGAAAGGTAGTCATTAACTTTTTCTCCTACAAGGCCTTCTCCTATTTTCCTTGTCTCATTGAATTGCACACCATCTCCACTGTTGCCTAAGCTGGATAATGGGAGTAGCTTGTACCCTTCCCTCTCCCTCATTGCACCCATGCCCCAATCCAACCTGTGACCAAGTTCTGTTTATTTACTTAATTGACATTGCCTCAATCAAACAGTCTTCTCTTCCTTTCTTTATTTCTTGCTTTCCTCCAATCTATTTTCCACAGACTGTCAGAGTCATATTTCTAGAATATAAATTTGCTCAGGTCCTTTCTTGCTCACATTTTTTCTAAGCATCTGCTGTAGGAACTTAAAACTCCTTCATGCTCTGGCTTTTGCCACCTACTCTGCATCTTCTCTTTTTCACCCCTTCCTGCATCCTGTGCTTGAACCATGCCCAACTACTGGCACACCCCCAAATGGTTCATTCTCTTTCATGTCCCTTTACCTCCCCTTATTTTCCCTGGAAATAGGTGCTTTTTCCCACTCCCCATCTCATCTACTTGCATATATCTATTCATATTTTAAGGGCAATCCACCATCACCTGTTATATATAAAATCATTTTTGACTGCCCAGCTCAAACAGATAGAAAGGCCATCCTTCCTTTTTATCTCTGTTTACCCTGCTCATATTCAATCATTACCGTCCTCCTCTTCCTCATCATCATTATCACCATCAACTTTATCACAGCTCTCACCATTGAGTACTTACTCTCCTGTCATTTATTTACCAAGTATTTGTTGAGCACCTGCTAAGTGTCACTGAATATTCAGTGTTGACAAACTCAGATATGGTTCTTTCTTTCCTGGAGTCTAGAGTATGAAAGAGACAAACTTTAAATAAACCAATGACTACAAAATTACAAATTAAAATATATGCTATAAAATGAAGAATAGAGAACTAGAGGGAGAATAAGGTTGGGTGAAATCTACCTTTAGTGTCAGGGAAAACATTTACTGAGAAAGAAAAATTTACTCTGAGACCTAACTGATACATTTTTCAAAAACAAAATACTGAGCTTTTTATATAATTGATTTTCCTGATAGTTTTCATTTTTCTATTTCATTGATTTCTGCTCAGGTCTTTATTTCCTTTCTTTTTTTTTTGTATATTTTGGGTTTCATATGCTCTTCTTTTTCTAGTTTAAGTAGGGAGCTTAACTAGAAAATATTTTATTTGAGATCTTTCCTTTAGGCATTTTAGTGCTATAAATATTCCTCTAAGTCAGGGGTTCTTAGCCAGGGGTCCTTTGGAAAGATTTCAGGGAGGTCTGTGAATGAATTGAAAACAAAGTCAACTTATTATCTTTATTTTTTCTAAACTCTAACTGAAATCTAGCATTTCCTTCACTTATGAATGTATGCAATAAATAAATTACAGTAGTATTCATTTCACCTGACTGGCAAAGGGGTCCATGGAACAAAAAAGGTTAAAAATCCCTGCTCTAAGTACTGCTTTGGTTGCATCCCACAATTTTTGAAATGTTGCATTTTCTGTTTCATTCAGTTCAAAATACTTTCTAATTTACCTTTTGATTTCTTTGATCTCTGTGTTATTTGAAAGTATACTACTTTGTTTCCAAATGTTTGAACATTTTCCCGACATCTTTGTATTATTTGTTTTTAATTTAATTCCACTGTGGTCAGAGAGAATATTTTGCATGATTTGCATCCTTTAAAATGTATTGAGACTCATTTTATGGTTCAGAATATGGTCTATCATGGTAAATGTTATTCAGACACATGAAAAGAATGTGCATTCTGCTGAAGTTGGGTGAAATGTTCTATAAACATCAATTTGATCAAGTTGGTTGATAGTGTCTTCAAGTCCTCTATATCTTTACTGATTTTCTGTCTACTTGTTTGATCAATTATTGAAAGCAATGCTGAAACTCTGAGTATAATCGTGGATTTGTCTGTTTCTCTTTGCACTTCTTCAGATTTGCTTCATGTATTTTGAGTCTCTGTTATTAGAGGCATACATGTTTAAGATTATTATGCAGTGTTGGTGATCTCCTGGGGTTGATACTGTTTCTTTTTTACTTCACCTACCATCTCTGGCTGATATGACCACCTCCAAAACATCAATTGTAATCATTATGTCTGGGCTCCAGATTCGTATTTCCAATGCCTTACTGGATAAATCTAACTGGATACCATACATGTGCCTTGAATACACCATAATAAAAACCTAATTCAGCATCTCCCCAGATCTGCCCCACTTTCTGTGTTCTTCATATTAATGATGACTGTATTAACACTTAACCAAACACAAGTAAAATGGCTTAAATATAAATGGAGATTTGTTTTTAACATAAAAGATGTTTGGAGAAAGGCATTCCCTGGCTAGAATGAAAGCCTTCAGGAACCCAAGATACTTCTACTTTTCTGTTCCATCACTTTTAAAATGTGGATTCCATTCTTTAATGGTCCAAGATGGCTTTTGGGTCTCTAGCAATGATATCTACTTTTCAAGTAGGAAGTAGGAGAAAGGAGTAGAGGGGCATAAAGGGTGCACATCAGTTGTATTTTTAAAAAACCTTGATTCTGAAATAATTTCAAACTTACAGGACAGTTGCAAAAATGATACAAATCCCATATAAAGAACTCTAACAAATCCCCAAATCCCAGATAACCAGATCCACCAAGTTTAACATTTTGCCACCTTTACCATTATCATTCTAGCTGCTCATTTATCTATCATCTATTTTTTTTATCTTTCTATCTACCTACCTACCTCTCTATTTTCTGGACATTTGAGAGCATATTGTATACATCATGCTTGTTGGACACATAATGCTTCCACGTACATTTCATAAGAACAAGGATATTTACTTAATCACCTAAGTGCAGTTATCAAGTTCAAGAAATTTAACACTGATATAAAGCTTACATTCTATATTCTGTTTTTTCTTATGTCAATAATGCCCTTTTGAGCTTTTTCTCCTCCATTCCTGGATCCCATCCAGGATCGTGTATTGCGTTTAATTGTTATTATCTCTTTCATTTTTTTAAATTGTGGAAACATATATACAACATAAAACTTTCCATTCTAACTCCTCCCAAGCATACCATTCATTGGGATTAATCACATTTACAATGTTGCAGTACCCTCAACACTGTCCATTACTAGAACATTCCCTTCACCTCAAACAGAACTATATTCACTTTGCATTAACTCCTTGTTGCTGCTCTCCTCCACATCTGGTAACCCTACATCCTATATTCTGTCTCTATAAGTTTGCATATTCTCCAATATTTTCTTCATGAGTGCCGTGGGGCTTAAATTTAACATCCTAAATCTATAACAATCTCGTTTGCTTTGACACCAACTTAACTTCAATAGCATACATAAACCATGTTCTTATACCCCTTCTTCCCCCATTTTATGTAGTTCTTTTAGCAAATTATCTATTTATACATTTATGCAAAATCAAAACCATTGATTTATCATTACCCCTTTGCCTTTTAGGTCCTTAAGAAGTTAAAAGTGGAGTTACAAATCAAAAATACAATATTATTGGTATTTCTATTTACCCATATCATTCTCTTTACTGGAGATCTTTATTTCTTCATGTGGCTTCTATCAATTGTCTAGCGACTTTTCCTTTAAACCTTCACAACTCCTTTTAGCATTTCTGGTAAGGCTGGTCTAGTGGTAATGAAATCTCACAGATTTTGTTTATTTGGGAATGTCTTAGTCTCTTTCATTTTTGAAAGACAGTTTTGCTGGATATAGAATTCATGGTTGGCAGTTTTTGCTTTCAGCACTTTGAATATTTCATCCCACTGCCTTCTTGCTTCCATGGCTTCGGAAGAAAAATTGGCATGAAATCATATTGTGGCTCCCTTTTATGTGACATGATGCTTCTCTCTTGTGGTTTTCGGAATTCTTTATCACATCATTGGCATTCAGTAGTTTGAGTATAATATGTCATGGTGTGCACCTATTTGGGTTTATCCTGTTTGGAGTTTGTTGCCATCTTGGATGGTCATATTCATGTCTTTCATTAAATGTGGGACTTTACAGCCATTATTTCTTTGAATATTCTCCCTGTCCCCCTCTCTCTTTCTTCTTCTGAGACACCCACGATGCATATATTGGTTCTCTTGATAGGGTCCCACAGATTCCTCAGGACTGTTCACTTTCCTTCATTCTTTCTTCTTTCTTTTATTCAGACTGGATGTTTTTGATGGTCTTATTTTCAAGTTCACTGATTCTTTCTTCTGCTAGCACCAATCTGCTATTGAACTCCTATAAGGAGTTAAAATTTTCTCTTACTGTCATATTTAGCTCTGTTTGGTTCCTTTTCATAATTTCCATCTCTCTATTGATATTCTCTTTATGTTCACCTATGATTTTCCTGATTTTCTTTAGTTATTTGTCTATGTTAATCCAGTTGAGAATTTACCTAGACAAGCATTTGGAGGAAGATTTAGGAATCTCCATTCTAGTACAAGTGGTAAAAAAGTTACTTCAGAAGGCAAATAGGAACTCTGTATTTTTACATGAACTTTCTGTGAACCTATACCCTTTCTAATAAAAATTTATATTTAAATTAGATTAAATTAGAAGCCTGAGTATATCAAATGTTGGTGAGGATGTGGAGCAACTATAACTCTATACACTGCTGGTGGGAATGCAAAATGGTACATCTATTTGGAAAGCAGTTTGGAAAAATTTCAAAGGTAAACATAAGGCCAAACAAAGTTACCATGTGACTGAGCCATTCTACTCTTAGAGACTGACATCCTAGAGAAATGACATCATATAGCCAAGCAAAGGCTTTTACATGAATGTTTATAGCAACTTTGCCTACAATAGCTAAAAACTGGAAATAACCCAAATGTCTATCATCAATTGAATGGATAAACAAATCATATACCTCCCTCCACACAATTGAATACTACTCAGCAATAAAAAGGAGTGAACTGCTGGTAAAGTGGCCAGCATGGATGAATCTTAAAATCATTAAGCAGTATAAAAATATTACATGTTATATGATTCCATTTATATACAATTCTAGGAAATGCAAACTAATCTATAGAAAGTGGATCAGTGGTTGCCTGAGGATGGGAGGTAAGGGAGAGAGGGATGGATTTCAAAAGAGTATGAGGAAACTTGTGGGGGTTACAGATATATTCATTATCTTTATTGAACTGACAATTTCATGGGTATAAACATATATCGAACTCATAAAATTGTACACTTTATATGTGCAGTGTAGTTTATTGCATGTCAATTATACCTCAATAAAACTGTTTAAAAATGCAAAAGAAAAAGTTGCCTGGAACAGCATTAAATTAGAACTGAAAGGAGCCATAGAGAAGATCTATTCCAAACTTGTCATTTTACAGATGAGGAAACTGAGGCTTCCCAAGCCACCTCCCTCTCCACCCCAGTACTGTGACCCTTTTAACCCCATGTGGTTAATGAGGAAGCCAACACCAGAACAGGGGTGTCTTAATTTCTACCCCAGTTTCTTTTCCCCCAGGTTTTGCTGTTTCTTTGATCTCGATTGTGAATTTCAATGGCAAGGATTAAATGCCTTCCATCAACATTTCTCCATGACTTATTCAGGTCTTTCTCTCTGCTTAAGCACATAACTCTAATCTTATCTTGACTGAGTCTTGCCCACCTCATTTTCAGCTAAGCTCCAAGTTTAGACAAATGAGAAATAACTTCATTGGGCATTGATAGAAGAAGGCGTGTAGCTGGTGTGCTGCTGATGTTGTTCCATGGCTAATAAAAGAAGGTGGAGGTTTCCCACCTCGGCAACAAATAATTGACTCTAGGAAACAATGTCAAGGTCCCCATAACTCAAAGAGCTATAGGATTTCTAGGTATCCATTGATAAAAACTTAAAACCTTAGGTTGTTCCTTCCTTAAAACTAGTTTGCTCACACTCTCCACTCCTTATAGTACACCTTTTGTTTATTCCAAAGTAAGAATTGATCATTGGGAAAGTACCATATACACTTATTTCATCATGTGTTTACTGAGCACCTATTATGAGTTAGACACTGTGCTAGGTTCTTGGTGGATACATTAGTGAACTAAATAATGTCCCCATCCTTGTGGAATATATATTTCATAGAGGAGAATAAAAATAAATTATAGACATTAAAATAGTAATTTGATAGTAACTGGAAGATAAACACTATTATGGGGGGGGGGGAATGTAGAATGGGTAATGGGAATTGGTAGTGCTCATTGAAAAGACTTGAGGGAGGTGAGGGAATTAGCTGTGCATGTAGGGGGTAAGAGCACACCAGGCCAAGGGAACTGGTTATCTTTGAATGTGTGTATACAATCTCCCATACTTACATATGTCTTTGAACAGAGGTGAGACTCTTTGAGTGTTTGTTGAAGACTATTGAGTATATACATGCATAAATCACTTTCTTTAAAGGAATTGTTTTGTGTGTGAACACATTATTTATAATATGTATATGGGAAAATTATGCAATTACTCATACACATATATTTTTGTGCACTTGGTAATGGGAGATGGGAAAACTAAACATGTCAGCCTTTCTATCCTTTGGCCAAATGGAGGAATTACAGGATGATTTCCTGTAGTTACATAATAATTTATTTTCTTTCTGAATTTATACTTAAAGAAACAAATTTTGTAAAGCAGCCATGAAAGAAAATAACAAGCCATGAAAGAAAATGATAAGAGGAGAAGGAAGAGGGAACTTCCCTGCTGTATCTCTGTGAGGAGTGTGGTCCGGACACAGAGCTGTGGGCCAGGGCATAAAGCTGTGGAGGGGAACTGGGACCAACCTGGTTTCTGCCTGGCCATGGCCAGTCTATGAGGGTTTTTTTGTTTTGTTTGTTTTTTGTTTTTTTTGCCTGCTCCAGGACCTGGGAAAGCAGCCCCAGGCAGAGGCTATTCTGGCTCAGCTGTCCTTGGCTCAGAGTGCCTGGGAGAGAACAGTTGGCCTGAATCTTACTCTACATCCTACCAGCCTGTGTGCATGTGTGCGTGCAGGATCAGTTTTCATGATCTTCAGCTTTTTGATTTTGCCATTGAGACCTCTCCATACCATGATGTTGAGATCTTGAGATAGAGACTTGATAGAACCTGTGCAGATGGGCACTTCTCATCCATACTTGATCACTGCCAGTGATGTTTTTTGTGTGCTTCTCCAAGATTGATGAAACAAAGTGCACAATGGGTCAGGAGCAGGAGCAAGCCATGTGCTATGCAGGAGTTACACTGGTCATCGAAAGCAGTGTTTAGCAGATTTCTGGACTGAAATAGAAAGGCAGAGCTGGTACTACAGGAGGGCCGGCTGGAGATGAGGCACCAAAAGACCCAACACAAAGTGAAAAGTCTTGAAGTTCAGGTTTTATATTCAAAGCTCTTGCAAAATATGTATAACATCATAAGCCATCCATATTTTCGTATAAAAAACCCTGGACTTGCTCTTAAGCTGAAAGAAAATTTCTTAACTCTCCCTTCCCTTAAATCTGCTAGTGAAATTGTTGCTCAGGGATGAATGTGCTGGGCTTACTGAGTGGGTTTAAATATACTGGTAAACCTCTGCATATCCCCAGGGATAAATCCTATTTTAGCTGGAGAAGCATGACCTTTTGAAAGTTTTAAAAGACCAAATTCTGGACACCAAAGACAAAGGAAATTTGGAAAAGAGTCCTGGTTAAACTTCATCTGGGGCTTCTCTCTGGTTCTGCTTATGTTAGCTTAAGTTCACAGATGTGTTCATTCTGTAGACACACGTAGAGGAAGTGAAAATTGAGAGCGTTGAAGTAAACCATATCCAGCCATTTGTCTTCTCAATATTCCAGCCTTCATTTAAACTCTTTAGCTGTTAATTAGACATACAAAAGTCTGTTTATTTAAATGCCCAGTTGTTTGAAGACCTAATAAGCTCACTGTCAGTTTTCTTACTGGGGAAGGAGTGTTTACCTCTTGTCTTCAAGAATGGTGTTTATCAGTTTTGTCATTCCAAGACTATGTCTGGCACTAACAAATCTGACTTTCTCTCCTGTATCTGTTGCCAGGCAAAGAATGTTGCCATGTAAATGTAGGTGCTCCCTGTGTTAAAAAGGCTTTCTTCTGAGAGCCAAGGCTGAGCCTAGTTTTCATTTACCTGAAGGGAACAGAGAGATCCAAGGTATTGTCGGTGGCAGACAAGATGCCACTTTTTGGGCTATTTCCATAGCATTCAGATTCATATCTGCACTCAACATACTTTGTATATTTTTCCCCACGTGCTGAGACAGGCTTGTTTTTGGAGACAAGATTCAGGAGCAGAGAGATGAGGCTTGATTTTACACCTGATTACCAGTAAAGAGCAATCTCTCCCCAGAGTGATAGAGTTCCCCTTCCTGGGAAGTGCATCGACTTTGGTCAGCTTTGTCCCAGGTCTCTGGAGCCTCCTTTGATGGATTTTCCACCTCTATCCCCTAATCTTGGACCTGCCTTTAAATGAAAAGAAAACACTCCCCCTTTTTGATGTTTCATCTGATTCCTTGGCAAAAGTCTAGCTTATAATTTTTTAATTAAGGTGCCTATATTTGAAAAGGTGGTGACAACTAAGCTTCAGGCTCATCTGGTTTATCACATGCTCCAGGACAAGTTTAGGTCTGGATTTCAATCAGGTCACAACATGAAGTCAGATCTGTGATAATCTAATTATTCACAGGAACAGAGGCTCATTGAAACAAGTGGAGACACTCTCGTCACCAAGACACTCAGGTTTTTTTTTCCCGTTTTGTTTTTGTTTGTTTGTTTGTTTGTTTTTTGCTATCTGTTCCTTAAGGACCAAAGTTTCTCATCATTGGATTGAAGATTTCATGAGACATTTTTCTCACCTAGCAACAGATTATCTTTCCCTTCGGCAATCAATATTTTGGCTCATTAGGCAAATAATTTGGAATATTGAATGATTCAACATAGCAGGGAATTTGTTAATATGCAGGTAAAAGAGAGCTACTAAAACTATAACTTGAGGATGCCTCTGAACGACAGTGGAACCACATCACTTCTGCTATAAGAGGGTGTCTGGAATTGTCTCTCTTGGAAGCACTGGTGCAAGTCATTACTTTCAGAAGGTAACTCTTAAGATATAGCTGTGTCATCCAAGAGGGGTGACTCATTAACTCTTTCACATCTCTTCCATGATATTTTTTTAATTATTATTTTTTTTATTTTTAAAGAAGTTTTAGATTACATAAATATTATGTAAAAAATATAAGTAATTCCCTTATGCCCCTCCCCACCCCCCTCCCACACTTACTCACATTAACAACATCTTTCATTAGTGTGGTTTATTTGTTCCAATTGATGATGAACACATATTGAAGCATTGCTACTAACCATGGACTACAGTTTACATTATAGTTTACACTCTGTCCCACACAATTTTGTAGGTTATGACAAAATATATAATGGCCTGTATCCATCATTACAATGTCATGCAGGACAATTCCAATGTTCTGAAAATGCCCCCATATTAGACCTATTCTTCCCTCTCCCTGCCCTCAGAACCTCTGGTGGCCACTGCCTTTATATCAATGATAAAGTGCCATTTGAGCCATGATACTTTTAAATATTAGAATATTAACACTTGTCAAGTAGTAGATATCAGCTTCTTATGGGGTAAAGACTTGGGTTGGATACCTTTGATAGAGGAAAGGATTGTGGAGTCTGAATGTGTGACTCTCATTGAAAGAGTCAGACAAAAGCAAAACATAAAGAGGTCAAAATTGGCCATGGAGACAAATAGAGAGTGCTATAGGAGACAAGCTAATTTCAGAAAGATTTATTTGTAATTTAGTTTGGTTGGCTGAGATTTCCAAAAAGCTGCAGGTTATCTCTTTTAATACTAGAACTGTATAGTGTCAACTGTTTTTGGTGGTCATGTACTAGATAATTCATTGCCCTGAGTTTAATATTGCTAAGATTTGGGAGGAAATGCCTGACTTACTGTATGTCATTGTTAATCCTGGATAGTCTCAGTTTATGCTTTTTGTCTCAAGGTAATTATTAATAGTATCCCTTTCTCCAAGGTCAAATTTTTGGACAATAAATTATATGATCACTCTAGATAATGCAAATCAATATTGCTGCTTCCTTCCTAAGTATAGTAGAGATACTGTAAGCTTTGAGGTAGTCCTCTCCAATATTTAATGCTGCTTTATATCTTCCACATGCTTCCTTAATATGCTCATACTTTTTTTCTATTTTTTTGAACACATGGAAAATATCTATAACTGTTTTAATGTCCTAGTCTACTAATTTTTCATCTGTGTCATTTGTTTCTGTTTCTATTGATCACATTTTCTCCTTATTATGGGTCACATTTTTCTGTTTTTTGCATGTCTGGTAATTTTTTAGTGGATGGCAGACATTGTGGTTTTTTATCTTGTTGGGTGTTGAGTATTTCTGTTTTCCAATGAACATTCTTGAACTTTGTTCTAATACACAATTAAGTTACTTGGAAACAGCGATCTTTTTGAGGCTTTTTTTTTCTTTTTTAAAAAATTTATTTTATTTTTGAAGAAGCTTTAGATTCCATAAATGATACCTACTTTTTCCCATTAACATCTTTCATTTGTACATTTGTTACAATTTAAGGACACATATTGAAGCATTGCTACTAACCATGGTCAGTAGTTTACATTATAGTTTACACTTTGCACCGCACATTTGAGGTTGACTTTTAAACTTGGTTAGGTGAGACCAGAGTAGTCTTTAGTCTAGGGTTATTGTTTTTCCTTCTGAGTACATCCAAAGCCCCATGTATTATAAGGTTTTTCCATTCTGATTGTGGGAACATGAACTATACCTTACCCCATGTAAGCTCATATGTTCTACCTGCTCATTTCTGGTGTTTCTGCTCCCCTCCCTGCCACAGTTTCTTCACATCCTGTGGTGATCAGTACTCAGCTGAAGACTGTGCAGGTCTCTCTTCTCCTCTGCAAATTTAGCTACCTTGACATCCATGATTTCTCAACTGTGTTCTCTCAACTCAGGGAGACTACTGGGCTTTGTTTGGATTCCCTGTCTCTGCACTATTACTCTCCAACCAGTAAGCTGGAGCAATCATAGGGCTCACCTTGTTTGTTTCTTTTCTCTCAGGATCCACTGTACTGTGGTGCCTGTTGTCCAAAGACTGGAAAATATTTTAAAAAATTTATCCATTTTGTTGTTGTTTATTAAGGCAGAAGGGTGAAAATGATCTCTGTAACTCATCATGGCCAGAAGTGCTAGTCCTGAATTTAGGGCTGTTTTCACTCTCATATCTTGATTCCAGTGTACTCTTTTTCTCAATTTCAGTGAGAATGTATTTTTTCTCTGCTATGATGCTGTTGCCAGTGGTCAACACCCTTGCTACTATTGTTTTACAGTTTCCTCTTTTTCATCTTCTGTTCTTCTCTTCACTTGTTCAGTCTTGTCTGATTTTCCTCTCATTCTTCACAGTTTTTGCATCAGGGAGCTGGGCTTACACAGATGTCACCATCTATGGGATCAGGTCATAACTCCTTTTTCAGAGATGAATTCTGTCTGAACTGTCAGCCCATTGGCTTCCATCTTACATATGTCAGCACTTTTTGCATGCACCTATTGTTGCACAATTCTCACTTTGCTGGTGAAGATGTAGCAGTGGTCTGTCTATTGATTATCTATCTCTCTATCTATCTATCATCTATCATGATTATTATTTTTACCATTACTTCCTCCATGACTGGATTTGTTCTTCATGGAGGAAGGTTCTAGCATGCTGCCTTCATTCTATGATTTTGTCAAGAGCTATCTCCAGAGTCCAGTGAAAAATATGTCCATTTACCCAGAGGTTTTATGCAAACACTATTAGATTTGGGATGCTTGTGAACTAGTTTGAGCTTCAGTTGATGAATCCATTTGTCCTTTTAGGGGCCAATACACTAATTATGTTATTTTTTTTAATAAAAATTTTCAGGTCAAACTTTCTTTTATCCCTCTTAGTTATCTGCTGAAGTCTTGAATTCTGAAAATGTAATAGGTCATCTTTGTCTTACAATTGATAAAATTTGTCTGTAAATAAACTTTCCCAGAAAAATGATACTCTCCCCTTCTTCTCTTTCTTTTTTGAATTAATTTATTCAACAGATGTTTATTGACCACCTATTATTTTCTGATATTATACTAGGTGATAGAGATACACTGGAAGTAGGAAGGGTTAGGAAGAAAGGAATATGCATGATGTGAAAAGATGTTTATTGTTGTTTGTTTGTTATTTTAAAAGGGCAGCCATTACAAAAATTACAGAGATGAGAGTCCGGACAATTTGAAATAGAGTATGGAGTTTGATTTGACTAGATTATAGAAGTCTCAAAAATGGAGGAGTAAGAGCATAACAAGTCATGAAGGACCTTGTATGGCACGTAAAGATGTCTGGACTTTACAGAAATACAGTATATGGTGAAAAACTGAAAGCTTTTTGTCAGTGAGATGATAGGAGCAGGTTGGATTTCATAAAAATCATGGTGCATGCAGTGTGGAAAATGGATTATATCTGAGCAAGACTAGAAGGAAGATGATATGAGACTTGGTTTGATTCAGATGAGAAATAATGATAAAATAAGAGGGGTGCTGGGAATGGAGAGATAGAGATGAAATCAAAATATACAAAGATGGAACTGACTGAATTTGGTGCCTGATTGGATGTGGAGGGAGAAAGAGAAGATTCTCTAGCTCTAATGACTGTGAGAATGCCTGGGCTAGTCACTGTGGAACAGGAGATACCAAAGAAAGAAACGTATTTGGATTATAAGCTGAAGAGTTCAATTTTGGAGATAATGAATTTGAACTGTTTTTGTGATATATAATTGGAGTTATCTGGAAACCAATTGGATGTATGATTTTGTAGGGGGCAATTTTGGAGTTTTCAGCTTATAAATGCTAGATCTAGGTGATGGTGGAGACCCTGAATTACCCTGAAATGTAGGCAGATTGTTCCCATGGGAGAAAATTGCACTTGCAGGCTGTGCTTAGGTACTTTCCATTTCTTTATTCCATTATTTTCTATTTCTAAGGAATTAAAAAAATAAGATCCTGACATTGATGCTTTTTGTCAATAGATATGATATCTAGAAGAAATTTCAACAATGACTTTGTTTTCACATTTATATCTACAATATGCACATTTACATTTTTCTATTAGCTAAAGACAAAGAGGGGCATATAAACTATAGCTCTGCATGAGGCTGCTGGTGGCTTCAAAACAATATAAGCAAACTCTGCTCCTCAAACGGAGATATGGAGGCTGAGTTAAACACATGGCCCTCATTGACTTTTTGGAATGTTTTTATTTTTAATCCCATGACATTGAACTTCTTTATTACACAGAATGTTCTGTGATTTCCCAACACAATAGGCATCTTTCTGAATTTATTGACCTATATTCTAATATTGCCCAATATTCCCCTATTAGCCAATCTTATACATTGATTTTTTAGTTACCTATTCCTGTGAAGGTGGAGTTTTTAGAACTTTGCTCCAGTTTTTCAGTGCAGTGGTAGAATATGACCTTTGAAGTCAGACAGACCTGGTTTTTGAGCTCCAGCTCTGTTACTGTGATAAGAAGAAAACTCTTTCATCTCTCTCAGACTAAAACTTGCAAATGAATGCTACTTCATGGGGTTGTGAATGTATTAAATTTGATGATACATGTACTGTGCTTAACACAGTGACTGAAGCATACAAGCACTCAATAAATCGGCCATTGTCGGTTGTATTGTTGTGTAATATTATCGCCTCTAGTGATCAGACTAATTCAATTAAATCAACACTTAATTGAGCCTGGCACTTGGCACAAGGCACTGCACTGGCACACTTTGTGTGTGGGGGGGTATCTTCAAAGATGATAAACCCTGAATTAACGTCCTTAAAGGATTTACTCTAAAGTTTAATCAGCATTATTTCCTACTTTACATCTGCTTGTAGTAACCCCATCCTCTTCTTCTATCCAGGGGAATTATTTTTTAAGGTTTCTTCAGTCTACTTTGGGAGACTTTTGGTCTGTGGTGACAGGACTTTCTCATTCCACGTTGCCATCTGGAACTCTTTGTTCAAACCTCGGACAGGAAAAAAACAAAAAACTCACTAACTTAGGAAAATAACATTTGGCAGGAACTTGGCAACAATAATCCCTTTGTTGCCAGAATCCTCGTTCACAGTGTGGGTGGCTCAGATGACACTTAATTAAATGCATTTTCCTATAAATTCTCAGCGGTGTGCTCATTTTCACTGATGGCTAATAACTACCCTATCTCTAAAGCAACCAAATTTCACAGCTTGCAGGATAGGGAACTCAGCATGGGTAAATGACATGTTGCTTCTGTCAGTACCTGGCCATTCCTCGTCATTCTCTGAGTGACAGTGGACTCATCCACTTAATGCTTTGCCATTCAGTACTTTCCTTCAGTACTGAGTCTGCATAGTAAAAATAATACTTTCTATTTTGAGTGCCAACTGTAAGTCATACACTATACTAGGCACTTCGCGTGCGTTGTCTCATTTAATCTTCACAACTCGTTGAGGTAGGTATTACAAACCTAATTTAAAAGTTGGGGAAAACAAGGGTCAAAGCAGCTCAAAATAATGGTCAGGGTTATACAGTTAGAGAGTGATGGATTTGAAGAGGGGTCTGAAGGATCTGTTTGATGATGCCAAAGCCCACGATCTTTCCTTAACACTCTGTGGACTTTATTAAGGAAAAGATGCTTATCATGTTTTAGCAGATACAGTCTCAACATACCTCTCTTTAGCCAATGCATTTCTATAAATGTATTTATGCATTTATTCAAGTCTACTCATAACCCTTGAGCATTTTCTGTCCAGCACAGGATTTATTGGGAATATAACCTATTGTGGAGGCAAGTTATTTCCCTCCTTTCCTCAGCTGCTGTGCAGTGCTAGGTAAAATATTTAAACCTGATTTTCTCATGTTTTTGAACTAGCAAAGAGGCTTACTTATATAGAGATACTGTTTTCTTAGGCATGACATTTTATGTATTTGAAGACAAAGGCAAAAGTTGGCTATAAGTTTTGAGCACAAGGAAAAACACAAGCTGTATCAGTTGATTGCTCTTAAAACTCATGTCTTGTTTCTTATCTTGTCTGTTTCCTTGTAGGCCTGTGAGAAAGGGCATACATGTTAGGAAAGAAAAAAATGTTTTACACAAATAATATACTTTAAACATATATTTGCAGCTTGGTCTGATATGCTATATATTAATACATTTCACTAAAATGCCTTTTTTGGTTTTCATTTTAAAGGATATTTTTCTCGATCTAGGATTTGGCTTTTTTTTTTCTTTCAGCATTTTAAAGATGTCATTTCATTATCTTCTGTATTCCATTGTTTCTTTTGAAAAGTCAGCCATCAGTATTATTGCTGCTTCTTTGAATATGATGTGCCTCTCCCCCTCAGCCCCTAGCCCTCACTTCTGGTTGTTTTTTAAGATTTCTCTTTGTCTTTTGTTTATAACATGTTGTGCCTATGTTTTCAGCATGATGTAACTATATGTGCCTAATTGTGTTTCTTTGTGTTTATATTTATCATTAGCTTAAATTTTGTAGAGTTTCTTAAATCTGTGGATTGCTATCTATTATCATTTTAGGAAATTTAGCCAGTATCTCTTCAAATATTGCTTCTGACCCATTATGTCTTTCTCATCTCCTCCTGGAATTCCAATTACATGTAGGTTAGACCTTTTCACTTGTCTCATATAGTTCATATGTTTCTTATACTCTTATATTTATTTTTCATTTTTGTTTCTTTCTGTGCTTCAATCTATCTGCTAACTTATATTTGAATTCACCAGTTCTCTCTGGTGCTCTCTTTAATTTTTTGTTCAACACATTTTTGAATTCCTAATTTCAGTAATAGTTTTTCAGTCTTAGCATTTCCAGTTTTTAAAATAGATTTTAAAAAATATAATCCTCCAACTTTGCCATTAAAAGTATTAATCACAGCTATTTTAAAGTACCACCTGATAACAACAATACCTGGTTCACTTATGAGTCTGTTTCTGTTGTCTATATTTTCCTCTTGGTTTCCACGCATTTGGCTCTATTTACTAACATGACAGGTAAATTTTCACTGAATGCTGGATACTGTGCATAAAAAATTATAAATATTCTGAATGATATCCGCCCCCCGCCCCACACGCACACAGAGGATTTACTTTTCCTTCTGAAAGTTAGATTAAGGACAGATCTCTTGATCCAAGCTGGGATTGAGCTAATTCAATAGTTTGTGTGGGATAGTCTACTATGCCCAGGGTTAACTATTGAGGGATATCTTTCTCTAGCATGATGAGACTTCCCAAAACTGGAAGCTTCTTAGGTGACCACCCCCAGCTGGCTTCTTGGAATCTCATTCTATACAGTTTAGGAATTGAATTAAGTATCTCAAGATGAAATGCAATGCAGAATGTAGTCATTTGTCTGTGTGTTATTTTCCTCCTAATTCCTTTGTTTCAAAGTACTGATGATGCCTTGGTAGTCCTGGTAGTAATTTTTGTCTCCATTGTCCTGTAAAACCTGCTGAAAACTCTGAGCCTCTGCTCCGAGTTTGCTTATGAACTAGCAAACACTTCAAGGGGAAAGGGATGGAAGAATATTGGACTCACTTACCTTTTCTTTTTCTCTAAGCTCTTGGCGTTTCAAAGTCCTGGCTGACCTGGTGGCTCTCTATTGTCTTTCAACAACTTGTTTTGTATTTTATCCAGCTTTCGTAGTTGTTCTCAGCAGGATGGTTGGATTGATACATGTTACTCTACCAGAGCCAGAGTGGAAGTCTACACCTGTAAATTTGAATTATAGGTTCCATTTCATTTTACCTGTTAAGATAATGAAATATATGTTATCTAGATCATAGTATTGAAATTTAAATTAGAAAAATTGGGTTTTCATTCCAGAATCAACAGGAAAGTATTTTGTGATCATGAATCTTCTGGGTCTCAATTTCTCCATCTGGGAAATGGCCATACCATTTCTTTTATACAATTGCCAGGGGTGATTGAAAATACCTAAAGGAAGTAGAAAGAGATTTGGGTTTTCTGATAAAATGTTTTTTTATTATCCTTCCTCATTCTTTTACAAATTAGTTCCATGTGGGAATTAAAAGGCTTACAGAGAAACCCACAAGCAGCAGTCATTCTTGTACTGTTCCATGCCTGTGTTTACCATATATCCACCCATTGAAGAAAACTGAAAAGAGGAGCAGATGTTAACTCAGTGTGATACTGTAGTCAGAGTGCAGCTCATATTGAATCTGTAGTATTCTCACAAGCTCGGGACTTCATAGCATATAATTATTTAATTAATTATTTATTTATTTATTTTTTATTTATTATTTTTTTTATTATGGGTAAAAATCAAAATTCTCACAATACATACAAACATTTGCAAAATGATATATAAATATATATGCATATATGTG
>JAKSZT010054399.1:16834501-16874024 GCA_026826555.1 Tolypeutes matacus
GGTTCTCTTTTCTCTTGCTGCCTTGAGTATTTTCTCTTTGTCTTGAGCATTGGACAGTTTGACAAGTATATGTCTTGGAGTTGGCCTGTTGGGATTTATACTATTTGGGCTGCGCTGTGCTTCCTGGATCTGCACATCCATCTCTCTCAGTAGAGTTGGGAAGTTTTCAGCCATAACTTCCTTCAACACTCCTTCTGTTCCCTTTCCCTTCTCTTCTCCTTCTGGGATGCCCATAATGCATATGTTTGTGTGTCTTGCATTATCGGTTAATTCCCTGAGACCATACTGGATTTTTTCTATCTTTTTGTCTATCTTTCTACAATCTCTTTGATTTCAACTGTATTGTCTTCCATATCACTAATTCTTTCCTCTTGCGGTTCAAATCTGCTGCCATGTGAGTCCAGCATCTTTTTCATTTCTTGACTTGTCCCTTTGTTCGCCATCAGATCCATTACCTTTTTGGGTGTGTTAGCTATTTCTTCAGTATGTTCTCCCAGTGTCTTCTTTATATCCTTAATCTCTTCCTTCAGTTCTTTAAGTTGGTCCATGATATTTGTTTGGATAGCTTTGATTAGTTGTTCGATGTACTGCATTGCTTCCTGGTTTTTATTTTGTGCACTGGACTGGTCCATGTTTTCCAGTTTCTCAGAGTCATTTGTATTTTTCTGTTGCCCTCTGGTCATCATATTATCTTGATGGGTTTGTTCAGTTGATTAGCTTTTCTCTATGCTCTAGAATTTTATTTAGCTGTTGGTTCTGTGTGTGAGTTAAGTTTTCTCTTTGGCACTTTTTCTTCTTATTTTATTTCCTTGCTTCTTTCTATGTTCCCTTGAAGGCAAAAGGTTAGGGCCAGAGGAATCAAAAGATGTAAGGAAGGCAGAAGGATAATAGAAATATTGATAAAAGTTAGAAGAGGGGCAAAATGAGACTTAATGAGATGAATATTTAACTTGTGTAGGCAGTGTAGAGTACTAGGAAAAAATATGGAGTTCCTACAATGGCCTGGGAAAACAAATGGAGGAATATATATATATAGTGATTTAGAAGGCTAGAATTATGAGAAGGGAGAGAAATAGTAGAGAAAGGTCTGAAAGGAAAAAGTTAATACTAATAAAAAAAAAAAGAAAAAAGAAGAAGAAGAAAACAAAATAGATGGGATAGAAATTGACACCCTTAAGTTGTGGGCCTATGAAAAAATGTTGTCTCTAAGAGCCACAACAGATAACAGAAGGCAGAAAGATGCAGGAAGGATAAGCGATAGTTTGTAATACAGAATCAATATATACAGCGAGTGGGAAATTACTGAATAAGAAGCCCAGCAAAGAAGCGACCAGCTGGCAGCACCTATTTAAAAAAAAAATAGAAGGAAAAAGGAAGGGGGGAGGAAAACGGGAATAATAGCAATAGAGCAGAAAGTAACAGAGAGAAACCAAAGATCCACACAGGCAAGCAGTCAAACAGAGCTAAGGGGGGTCAATGATTCCCCTAGGGTCCACGTGGATCCTTCCTGCCTACTTGTGTTTATCAATGAATTTCCCCACAGGGTTCTATATGCAGGTCCTGAAGCAGCTTTTAGCTATTAAACTAAATTAAAAAGAATTTATTTTTCATTTGTTGAGGTGACCTCACTTTTTTTTTTTTTTTTTAGCCAAATGCAGGACCCAAAATAATTCCTCCTCTAGACCAACGCCCTTACGGAAGGGACCCTAGCTGGGTCCGTGGAAATTAATCAAGCGCGTCCCACTTTCCGGACTCCCCAGGTTAGCTGAAGCTCTGATGTTAGTCAGTGAGGAGTGCTAAAGAAGGCGGATTCCGCCCCTTTGGCGCCGAGCTCCAGCGTCACCGGGCTGCTCAGTAAATCAGTTTGAGTGCAGATTCGCATCTGCTCTCAGCCTGATGCTGCTTCAGGTCGGCTTATCTGCTCCCCAAAACTATGGGGCGGTGCAGGCAGCCAGATCAATGTCTAAAAATATAAAATACCCTTCCCTGTCTTCCAACCAAACCCTCCCTTTTTTGTGAAGTGTCCCTTCCTCCTGGCTCCACAGCGGCCTGGGTCTTATCCCTGGGTGGCTAGGGAAATCAGCTGCATTTCCCGACCAAAATCCCCCCTCCGGTTCACTGGGTGCTGTTTAGCTCATTTGCTCTGTTCACACAAGTTCCAAGGGGCGCCAGGCAGCCAGCTCCCCAGAAAATAAAACTTTTTCGCCCCGCCCGCGGCTCCAAATGTCCATTTTATTTTTTTTTCCCTAACCGCGGGGCTCAGCCGCCTGTGCCAACCTCCACCGGCAGCCTCAAAACTCACGAATCTCCACCGTTGGGTCCACGCCGCCAATCCGCACAGATAGATGTCCCAAGCCTCTCACTCCACGCATGCACAGCACAGACCCCCGGGCAGGACCCCGTCCACAATCTGCCTCGCTCTGGGAGCTTGCAGTGTGCGCCCTCCTACACCAACGCCATCTTGCCGCTCCCATAGCATTTAGAATAGATTTCAAGGTGCTTTCTGAGAGGAAACAAATGCATTTGTTCACAAAAGAAACTCTTCCTTGTCCAGCTCACCTGTGTCCACCCCGTAAAGAGTTTTGAGGGCAGATATGTGCCTGTTAATTTGAGCACTTCTAAGCACATAAATAGGGGAGCCACTAATATATACAATCTTGGTCATCTTCGTAAGCAAAAACTGAGTCAACATTTCTCTAGGTTAACCTATTCTAAAAATAACACCTTCGTCTCTTATTAACGGACAAGCTATTACCTAATGTTTCGCTGTGGATTTAGGGCTCCAGAATAAATCATGCTTTGATTATAGGGTGGTTTGAGTTGTGCGGACTTATTTAGGATGGGGATAGGCACAGAGCTATGGTCTGTCTCCAGGCCTCACCTGGGAGCGGGTTCATCAAATCCTGGATCCTGTTTATATCAGGCAGGAGCAGGTACAGAAATTCTTGTATTTGACCTGACAAGAGGTAAAGTGTGGCTGGAAGTACGGGGGAAGAAACTATCTGAAAAACATTTTTTCTTGCTTCTACTCCTACTAAGATATTTCACCCCATTCTTAATTCAAGACAAGGGGAGTTAAGAAGTCCTGGAGGTGAATCCCAAGGCAGGTGTATCCCTTAGGCCTCAAAGTTCAATGGTCTTCCTTTCATTTTAAATGTCTCCAGGTTCAGGGTTTCTACTTCCTTCCCACATTGACAAAGTCTTGTGGATATTTTACAGGTTTCAAGAGACATTCAGAGTACTTAAGTTGCTATCATTTTATTTTTAAATTATGCAGGTAAGAAGGGGAAAGCAGGAAGCATTCTCTACATGGTACAGCCAGGCCCTAGGACCACCAGGAAGCAAGGGATCTTGTCACCCACTCAGCAATAAGCTTATACTGGGATTTGACCATTATTATGATTGAGATCTCCCCAGGCTCTGTTTCTACTTTCCCTGCCACTATGGGCAAATATCTCCCAATTCTTTTTTTTTTTTTTTTTTTTTTTTACTGGGAGGTACCGGGGATTGAACCCTGGTCTCTCCATATGGTAGACGGACGCTGAACCTCTTGAGCCACGTCCGTTTCCCTCCCAATTCTTTAAATCACTCCTTAAACATTTATTCATTGAACAACTACCAATGAGCCAGTGATGGAGCTAGATACTGGGGACTTGCAAGTGTACATAATAGATATGTCTTCTTTCTGCATCATGCTACTTCTTGCTGATTCCATATGCCATTCATGGATTCTGACTGTCAGTGTCTTTTTCTACACATAGCACAGACATCCCAACCCACAGGACAGAGTTGTTCCTGCCAGTCTGTCCTCCTTATCAAGAACTCATGTTGAATACTACTAATGAGCAAACTGAGGAAGAAGTCAGAAAAAAATTCTACTTCAATAGTAAAGTAGTGAAGACTCTGCTGGTGCCAGAGTGGGATATAAAGACCCAGTTCCCCCAAATCCATAGGTATACCACCCAAGCACTGATCACTGTTCTCTATTAGCTACTTCAGATCCACTGGAGGCCTGGCCCTGGGGGTGGCCATTATTCCAATCTGCCCCCAGAGAAATGTGGCAGAGAAGACTTAAAGATGGTATGATTTCTCACAGTGGCAGAGGACAGCCAAAGAGCTGCATTTGCGGGGCAGGTGATTGGACAAGAAAGCACAGCTTTGGGGGGCAGTGGAAGCAGCTCCTGGCATCCATCCTGTCTTCTGCCTCATCCTCTCTGAAGGGCAATTTGGAGCCTGCCAGTGCTCCCTTTGTGGGTCCCTGGCCTTGTTTCTGCTGGGAAAGGCTGACTTGGGAAACTTCTCTCTGGTATGCATCTCCCCTCAGAATTTGCCTTACTGGCAAAAGCAGTGTGAGACAGAGAATGCAAAATAAGTAACAATTGAGCTAGACAGCTAGGGGCAAAGGATTAACTGTTTCCAGTCCTGCAGGGGAAAGACTGGGAAAGCAAGAAGTTCTGTTTCCTGGGAAGAAGAAGGGGTTTTCAAATTCCTGTAAACAGAGGAATTTCTAAGGCCAATAGCAAGCATAACCCCAGGACAAGACACAGACCCAGAAAAGACAGGGAGGACCATGTACTTTGCATTTTTCTTGGGCTGACCTTCTTCATAGGAGGGCTCAACTCTGAAGGAGTGCACCAGCCAATGCAAAGCCAGTTTGCAAAGACTGTTAAAGGTGTGCTTTTGCTTATATTTTCTTGGTTTTTTTTTTTTTTTTTTAGCTTCTGACATTCAAGAAATTCTCAATCATAATATCAGTAGCTGAATACAAACATAAGAAATAGACATCTCAGGGAATAAACCATGCAGCTAACATTAAAAATATTAAATTGTACAGTGTGCAAGAAGAGATTGCAAGACAAAAAAAAAAAAAAAAAAAAAAAGGAAATGATGTCCCATCAAAAAGAAGAGGATAAAAGTCCAGAAAACATCAACTAAGAAGACCAGATTTTGGACATACCAGGCCAAGACTTAAAAAAATGGTTGTCAATTATACTCAAGGAGATTAAGGAAAACACAGAGAAAGAACCAAAAGATATCAGGAAAGTAATGAATGAGCAATATGAGAATCTCAATAGAGGGATAGAAAATTTGAAAAGGAATCAAACAGAGCTACTAGAGTTAAAAACCACAATAACTAAAATGAAAACTTTCTAGGAAGGTTTCAATAGCAGATTGGAACAGGCAGAAGAAAGAAGCAGTGAATTCAAAGACAAGACAATTGAAATGAGTCAGGTTAAGGAGCAGAAAAAAAATTACAAAAAGCAAAACTAGCTTAAGAGAACTGTGGGACACCATCAAGCATTCTAATATATGTATTATGGGAGTCTTAGAATGAGAAGAAAGAAAGAATGGGGCAGAAGTAATATTCAAATAAATAATGACAGAAAAACTTCCTAAACATAGCAAAATATGTGAATATGCACACACAAGAAGCCAAGAGGACACCAAACAGGAAAAACTTGAAGAGAAATATGCTACACCACATACTGATCACTGACAAATGCAAAGGACAAGGAGAGCGTCCTGAAAGTTGCAAGAGAAAAGCAATATGTTATGTACAAGGGAGACCCAATTAGATGACATGCCAATTTCTCATCAGAAGCCATGGAGGCAAGAAGACAGTGGGTTGAAATATGTAAATCGCTAAGAGAAAGTAATTGCCGGCCAAGACTTTTAGAGTGAGTGAGACTTTCTTTTAAAAATGAGGGAGTGATTAAGATATTCTCAGATTAAAAAAAAATTGAGGGAGTTCATTACCACAAGACCTGCCCTACAATCAATGATAAAGAGAGTTCTTCAGACAGAAAGGAAAGAACACTAGACAATGGTCCAAAACAGCATAAAGAAATAAAGACCTTTGGTAAAGGTAACCATATATGTAATTATAATGTAAGTATTATTGCATCGATATTTCTTGGTATGTAAATCCATACCTTAATTCTTATAAGTGTTTAAATGTAAATATATAAGAAAGAGGAATGACAAATCTACTCTCTTTTATCTTTTGTACAAAGACATAATTTTTAACTAGTACATAAAAAGTGGGAAGACAGGGGGGTCAAGGAACAATGTATGTGAATGTTATTGAAGTCAATTTGGTATCACATCAAATGATTGTTACATACTTAGGATGTTACATTTTAACCCCAGATTAACCATAAAGAAACTATATGAAAAATATATCAGATAGAAACGAGAAGGGATTCAATATGGTACAATATAAAAAATCAAATAAATATGAAAATAGTCATTAAAGGAAGAATTGAGGGACAAAAAAGGTATAAGATTTACAAGGACTAAATGACAGAAGAAAGCCCTGCTTTTTTAGTAGTCACTCTAAGTGTGAATGGATTAAGCTCTACAGTCAAAAAACAGAGATTGGTGGAATGGATAAAAAAAGCATGACCCAACTAAATATTGTTTACAGGAGATGCACAATAAAATCAAACACATAAGTAAGCTGAAAATGAAAGGATGGAAAATATATCATGGAAATGTCACAAAAAGAGATCTAGGTAGCTATACTAACATCTAATAAAATAGACTTTCAGTCAAAAAATGTTATGAGGGACAAAGAAGGTCATCATATACTGATAAATGGTCAATTAAATAAGAAGACAACATAATTATAAGTATATATGCAGCTAACAGCAGAGGCCCAAAATATATGTAGCAAATATTGACATATTTGAAGTGAGAAATTTTTGGTTCTATATTGAGTAGGAGTCTTTGATATACCTCTTTCAATATTGGATAGACCATCTAGACAGAAGACCAAGAAGGAAATAAAAGACTTAAACGATATTCTAAACCAATTAGACCTAATAGACATATATATATATAAAACATTTCATTCAACAGCAATAGAATACACATTCTTTTTGAGAATGGATCATTTTCCAGGATAGACCATCTCTTAGATCACAAAGCAAGTCTCAGTAAGTTCAAAAATATTGAAATAATACAATGCATCTCCTCCAACGACAATGGAATGAAGTTGGAAATCAATAATAGAGGGAGAAATAGAAAATTCACAAATATGTGGGAATTAAACAATGTACTCTTAAACAATCAATGGAGTAAAGAGGAAATCACAAGGGAAATTAGGAAATAACGAAGTGAATGAAAATGAAAATGCAAAATACCTTATGAGATGCTGCAAAGGCAGTACTGAAAGGGAAGTTTATATAGCTCTAACTGCTTACATTAAAAAAGAAGACAGATTTCAAATCAGATACCTAATCTCAAAACTGGAAGAACTAGAAATAGTAGAACAAACTAAATCCAAAGCAAGTAGAAGGAAGGAAATAATAAATATTTAAGTGGAGATAAATGAAATCCAGAGTTAACAAAAATAGAGAGATCAAAGAATACAAACTGAAAAAAGCAATAAAATTAACAATCCTTTAGCTAGACTAACAAAGAAAAAAGAGAGATGACACAAATAACTAAAGTAAGGAATGAAAAGGGGGATATTACTAATGACCTCACAGAAATAAAAAGGATGATAAGAGGATTCCTTGAACAACTAAAAATACCAACAAATTAGATAACATTGATGAGATGAAAATATTTCTAGAAATAAACTACCTAAACAGACTCATGAAAAAAATAGAAGATCTCAACAAACTAATAACTAGTAAAGAGATTGAATCAGTAGTCAAATACCTTCCAATAAAACCCAAAAGCTCAGGACCAGGTAGCTTCACAGAGGAACGTTTCTAAAAATTCCAAGAAGAATTAATACCAATCTTGTTCAAATTTTCCCAAAAATTTAAAGAGGGGGAAATGCTATCCAATTCATTCCATGAGGCCAACATCACCCTTATACCAAAGCCACACAAAGATAACACAAGAAAAGAGATTTATAGACCAATATCTTTTATGAATATAAATGCAAAAATCCTTAACAAAATACTAGCAAACTGAATCCAACAGCACATTAAAAGAATAATACACCATAATCAAATGGGATCTATTCTAGTTATGCAAGGTAGCTTCAACACAAAAAAAGTCAAGGCATGCAATACACCATATTATCAGAATGAAGGAAAAAAAATACATGATCATCTCAATTAATACAAAAAAGGCATTTAACAAAATCCAGCACCACTTCTTTATAAAAACCACCGTCACCACTGTTATTCAACATCATATTGAAAATTCTAGAGAGAGCAATTAGGTAAGAAACAGAAATAAAAGGCATACAAACTTGAAAAGAAGAAATATAATTTCTCTATTTGTAGATAACATGATCCCATATACAGAAAATCCTGAAAATGACTTCAGCAAATTATCAGCATATAAGATCAATACCTAAGAATCATTAGCGTTTCTACACACTAATAACAAACAATCAGAAGAAGAGATAGAGAAAAAAATTTTCATTACAATAGCAACTAAAAGTATCAAATACCTAGGAATAAATCTAACTCAAGATGAAAAGGATTTGTACATAGAAAACTACAAAACATTTCTAAAAGAAATAAAAAAAAAAATACCTAAATAAATAGAAGGACATTCTGTGTTTGTGGATTGGAAGACTAAATATACTTAGATGTCAATTTTATTCAAAGCGATTTCCATTTTCAACAAAACTCTAATCAAAATATACCAACAACTTTCTTTGTAGAAATGGAAAAGTTAATCATCAAACTTATATTGAAGGGTTAGGGGCCCTGAATAGCCAATGAATTGAATTGAAAGCTCAGAAATCCACCCTCATATTTATGGCCAAGTGATTTTTGTCAAGTGGGAGAAGACCATTCAATTGGGGAAGAATAGTTTATTTAACAAATGGTGCTGGGAAAATTGGAACTCCATTTGGAAAAGAATGAAGGAGGACCTCTACCTCATACCTTATACAAAAATCAACTCAAAGTGGATCAAAGACATAAATATAAGAGTCAGAACTATCAAATTTCCATAAGAAAAGGTGGAAAATAATTTGTAGGAATCTGTGGTAGGCAATGGTTTCTTAGACTTTACACCCAAAGCACAAGTAACAAGTGAAAAAAAGAGATAAATGGAACCTCATCAAAATGCAAAATTTTGCACATCAAAGGACTTCATCATGAAAGTAAATAGACAACCTACTTAATAGAAGAAAATATTTGGAAGCCATATATCTGATAAAGGTTTAATATCCAGAATTATATAAAGAAATTCTTCAACTTAGCAGAAGGATAAACAAACCAATTTAAAAATTGGCAAGAGACTTGAACAGACATCTATCTAAAGAAGATTTACAAATTGCCAAAAAAGCACATGAAAAGATGATCAACATCATCAGCCATTAGAGACATGTTACTCCAAACCACAATGAGAGACCATTTCATACCCACTAGAACGGCTACTATTAAAAAACCAGGAATTACAAGTGTTGGAGAGATTGCAGAGAATAGGAACACTCATTCACTGCTTGGTGCCAATGTAAAGGGATACAGTTGCTATGTTGGGAGGTCTTCAGAAAGTTAAGTATAGAATTTCCATATGATCTGGCATTCCCACTACTAGGTATGTCTTAGTTTATCAAAGGCTGCTAATGCAAAAATACCAGAAATGGATTGGCTTTTAACAATAGAGACTTTTTAATTATTTTTTTATTTTTAATTAAAAAAAATTTTTTTTTATTTTAACAAATCAGCTTTATTGATACATATTAATAAAGTATACAGTTCATCCAAAATATACAATCAATGGTATGTGGTATAATCACATAGTTGTGCATTTATCACTTCAAGCATTAGAGCATTTTCATTATTTCAATAATATTAATAAACAAAAAAACAGACAAACAAGAAAATTCTTCACCTCTCAATCTCTCTGTTTCCCCTGCTGTACATAGCTGCTATTTCTGGCTATTCTTGCACAATTATTTATTTATTAAGCAGTTTTATTGAGATATAGTCACATACCATACGATCTATCTAAAGTGTATAATCAATGGCTTTTAGGACAATCAAATGTTGTGCATTCATCATCACAAAAAATTTTTGAACTATTTTAATAATTTTTTTAAAAAGTTACTTAGATTACATAAATGTTACACAAAAAATATAGGGATTTGCATATGCCCTGCTTCCCACACCTCCCACACCCTCCCACATAAACAACATCCTTCATCAGTGTGGCACATTCATTGCAATTGATAAACGCATCCTGGGGCTTTGCCACTGAGCGTGGTCCATAGTTCACCTTGTAGTCTACACTCTTTCCCACACAGTTCTGCATGTTATGGGACGATATAAAATAGCCTATATCTGTCATTGCAGTGTCATTCAGGACAATTCCCAAGTCCCGAAAAAGCCCCTGTATTACACCTGTTTTTCCCTCTCCCTGCCCCCAGAGCCTCCAGTGGCCACTGCCTCCATATCAATGTTGTAATTTCTTCCAACAATAGAGATTTTTTTTTTTTTTTAAAGATTTTATTTATTTATTCATTTATCCCCCCCTTGCTGCTCATGCTTGCTGGGTCAGTTAACCACGCCGCGCGGGCGGGCTTGCCTTCACCAGGAGGCCCCGGGAACCGAACCCGGGGCCTCCCATATGGTAAACGGGAGCCCTACTGATTGAGCCACAGCCGCTTCCCGAACAATAGAGATTTATTAGGGGAAAATCTTACAGTTCTGAGACCGTGAAATGTCCAAATCAAGGCACCATCAGAGATGCTTTCTCACTAAAGTAGTCTGCTGGCAGATCCTGCAGTTCTACCACATGGCAAGGCAACAGGGCAGCCGATGCCTGCCAAGGTCCCTGCCTTCCCCTCCAGGCTCACCGTGTCCCTGGAGCTCAGCTGTGAGTGATCAGGCATAGGGCTTGCCTCTTTCCAGGCCTCCTCTCTCAGCCTCAGCTGCTCTGCTTTCTCCCAGAGTTCAGCTATAGGCAATCAGAAATACGGCTTGTCCCTTCGGCCTGGAGCTACTCTGTGGGCCCAGCCCCTTGGGGCCTCTTTCCGTGCTTCTGTGCTCTGCTGATTCCAGACTGCAGGACCTCTCTCAGCTTCTTGGGTCTTCTCTGTCTTCCTGCAGTCTTCTCTCTCACATGGCAGGGTCAAAATGGGAGCTGTCTTTCTGTGTCTCTCTGAGTGTTCTCAGTGTGTATAAGACCCAGCAAGCAGGCAAGGACCCAACCTGTGTCACACCTCCCTGACATAGTCCAATCAAAAACGATCTAATCAAGTGATCTAATCAAGGTCTCTTACTGGAATATAATCTACACTGTATTTATAGGCACAGATCTGGGTTAGCTTAAGAACCTAGTGTTTTGGGGTGCACAAAAGACAGAACAAGGTATATATTGAAAAGTACTGAAAGCAGGATCTCAAACAGACATTTGCACATCAGTGTTCATAGCAGCATTATTCACAATTGCCAAAAGATAGTAGCAACCCAAGTGTCCATCAAATGATGAGTGAATAAACAAAATATACATACAATGGAATATTATTCAGTCATAAAAAGGAATGCGGTTCTGAAAAACCTAACAACATTGTTGAACCTCGAAGACATCATGTTGAGTGAAATAAGCTAGGCACAAAAGGACAAATATTGTATAATCTCACTGATATGAAATAATTAGAATAAGAAAACTCATAGGGTCAGAATCTACATATATAAGTTACCAGGGAATGGGATGGGTGTAGGGAGTTAATGCTTATATAATAAGAGAATGTCTATGTGGGATGATGGAAAAGTTTTGGTAATGGATGTGGTGATGGTAGCACAACACTGTGAATGTAGTTAACAGCACTGAATTATATATCTGAATGTGGTTTAAAGGGAAATTTTAGGTTGTTTATATGTTCTAGAATAAAAATTTAAAAGAAAAAAATTCCATGGGACTGTGCAACATAAACTGTCAACCCTATTGTAAACCATAGACTATAGTTAATAGCCCAATTATGAAAATGTGCTTTCATCAAATGTAACTAACGTACCACCCCTAATGCATAGTGTTAATAATAGGGTGGCATATGGGGTCTCTGTATGTATGATTTTTCTTAAACCCACAACTTCTCCAATTTGAAAAAATATATGAAAAGTAAAATGATTCTAGAGATTGCCAGATGTCCCCTGGAGGGTAAACTCACTTTCAGTTAAGAACCAGTGCTTTAGAGGGAAGCAATTTGTGAATGAGAAGCTAGAATCCTATGACATAAAATTCCAGATTAATGAAATACAACCTTGTTTTAGTTTGCTAAAGGCTGTCGAGGCTATACACCAGAAATGGGTTGGCTTTTACAATGGGGATTTATTAACTTATCAGCTTAGAGTTCTGGACCATAAAAGTGTCCAGATTCAAGCATCATCAAGAGATGCCTTCTTCTCCAGCTGCAGCTGTGGGTGATCAGGCACATGGCAGGGCACAATGGTGGCATCTGCTGGTCTCTGCCTTCTCTTCCAGGCTCCCTTGCTTTCAGCTTTAGGCTGCCTGGGGCTTTACCTCTGCTCCTATGGCTTTCTCTCTCCCCAGGTTCCATTGATTAAGCTTCTGGCTTCCAGGGCTGCTTCTCAAGGCTTCTAGGAGTTTTCCTCTGTGTCTGCAGCCTTTTCAATCCCAGTTTTTAAAGGACTCCAGTAAGAGGATTAAGATCCACCTTTACTGGAGTAATATAATCAAATGGCTCTTAACTGAATTTAATATAATCAAAGGTTCATAATAGGTTCAGATCCACATGAATGGACCAATTTAAGAATGTAATTTTCTGGGGTCCATACCAGATTCAAACTACTATGAACCCCAACCTGTTGCAAATTCAGTACCAACCAACCAATAACAAATCAATGAACAACAACCACCAGAAAAAAACAACCACAAAGTCCTCCACCCAGGTGCAAAGACTTTCCTTTACTACTTACCTGTGTTAAGCTTACTATGATTCTCAACATTAGGGTTATTACAAGAGTTGAATAAAATTTGTCATCAACTGGTTGAATTTACTTTAACAAGACTAATAAACCACTCTTTTGGGGGACTATTTCCTGCCTTTGCTTCCTCCTTCACAGTTTTATTTTAATTTGCTTGATCTCATTCAGTCAACTCATGTGTCTTTGCTAGTAAATTATGTGTAACTGGTGAATTATTGGTGGCAGCATTTAAAACCCTGACTAAATATTATCTAACGTGTTTGGAAGTTGGGTGCCCCTCAAGTCTCTCATTAATGTGTGTTCAGGAAATGTAAACAGATTTGTCTTTTTTGTACTGGCCAGAGTAGGACAAAATTAGGGAAGAAAACCTGCTATCAGAAATTCATCCCGGTTTACAGAAGCTGCCTGTGACCTACAGAGTGGGCAGAAGTGCCGGCACCAGGATGTTGTGGAAGCAAACTCAGGGAAAATAGATTCCTGATGGGGCAGAGCTAGAAGGAGGATATATTTGGGTTTAAATAGGGACCTATGAACTCTGGAGAAAGGTTAGAGGCTTGTGGACTGGAGTGTGTTAGGGCTGCAGCTGGGATGGGGCAGATGAAGCTTGGGATAGAGGCTCCTGTGTCTTACTCAATTTTCATGCCAGGTCCCAGCACCGGGTCCAGCATATAGGAGGCCCCATAGATGCTGAACTGAGCAACAGGCTTTAATCAGGGGTGACTTCATTCAAAGGGCACTGGAAGGATTCCCTTTCCCCTAATTGCCCCCTTGCCCTGCTCCACCCCAGTACAGACAGAGCCATTTCTTTATTACCTTCTGTGGTAATGTTGGTAAAGCAATAACAAGACTGAATTTTTTTCACATTACAGAGCAATTTATTGACATCAGCCGCAGCCTTTGATCTCACGGAGATGCAAGAGGAGAGATGAAGTGTACGAGGTGTACGTGGTACAGCAGGGAAGGCGGAGAGGAATGGGCTGAGGGTAGGGAAACGTGAAGAGGCTGATTTAACTCTGCATTTCCCAGTTTACAATCTTCAGCTGTCGCAAATGATCCCCGGGGGGCGTTTTGAGGCTTAGTCTTGCCAGAGTGGTCTGTGTTTTATTCAAGCTCGTAAGTGGAATTCTCTGCTGGGGATCACAGGGCTCTTTGAAAAGTAAGTCTTTTCTATATTTTTGCCCTAGGTTTGGATACTTTCCAGATTGCATTCAGATGATCCTGAATGATGGGCTGTCTTTGGTGGTCTACCTTCCCGGCAGTGAGTGCCAAGAGGTGACTGTTCCCAAAGGTGTTTGTTTTGTTTGATTAATGAAGACTTGGACCTTCCTCGTTGTTCTTTACTGTCACTGGCTCTAAAGCTTTCATCAAAGGCTGTTTGGAAATCATGCCAGCTCATTAACTGTTTATGATGCAACAAAGGTGACTCTCTGAGTGCTTTAAACCTTTCACCTGAAAAACAAACATGCCACACTTGAGCTTTAATTGTCAAGGAAGATTAAAAGTGTCCCAGATTGTCTTGCTGGGTAAAGGCTTTACTGTTGACATAGGCAACAGGAGCCCGCAGGTTTGGGCAACGCGGGCTTGTGGTTGCGGCTTCATCCTTCTCCAAGCCTGCCCTCGTGTTGAAAAGTGGATGAATGTTGTGTCTGATCCCTAGCAAGCTCGTAAATGTGAGCACTAAAATCTTGGCTCGGGTGGCATTTTCTCTCTGTTGTTTTCGTGGAAAGCACCTACTAAAATCAGATTAGTTGGAGTTCCTTTCTTGAACCAGAACTTTCAAAGAGAAAGATGAAATGGGATTCAAATGCATGTTTTGTTTCCCACATGTTTCTATTCGTTAGTGGTTTTATAAAGGGCCCTATTCTTTCATTCTTTCAACATTTATTAGCCCCTACATTGTGCCAGATACTGAAGCTACGAAGGCACAAATCCTGTTGAGAGGCGGCTTGTGGTCCAGCAATGAGGCAAATAGGAGATGATTACAAAATATCATTGAGAGTGCCTTGAGAGAGGCACACATGAAGTTCTATAACTAACCTTTGGAGGGGTATTTAACTTACATTGAGGGGGCATGGTGAGGAGGAATAATCAAGGAAAGCTTATACCAGAGAGGAAACCTAAGAGAAGAAGAATTATGCAGGCATTGAAAAAATATTACTTTAAATCTGCGTAATGGCTCATATCAAGCTTACTAGGCTAATATTAGTACCAACCACATTTATTTAATAATAACTTGGGTGTGTTTGGACCATAGTTAGTCCTCCTTTACCCTGCTACTGTTGTTTGGCTAACAATGCTGTCTGTCTAATCTTTATTATTATTATTATTTTTTAAAGATTTTATTTATTTATTCATTTATTCCCCCCTTGCTGCTTGTGCTCGCTGGGTCAGCTAACCACACCGTGCAGGTGGGCTTGCCTTCACCAGGAGGCCCTGGGAACCGAACCGGGGGCCTCCCATATGGTAAACGGGAGCCCTACTGATTGAGCCACAGCTGCTTCCCCTGTCTAATCTTTAAAATGCATCTTTTTCCCTTATCATTTGCTGATACGCTGTTAACTAGTTTCAACATTAGCCATTATCTAGCTTCTTGTTAACAATCTGCATTTGTGCAACATAAACCAATTGATTTGAAGTATTTTGGTTGGCATCTGTAGCAATTTAGACGAAAGTTGAGGGGACTTGCCTTGACCTATCAGTAAGATAAAAGATTTGGTAAGTAAATTAAGAGTTATAGAAAATTGTAGGGATTTGTTTAAGACTTTTAAAGAGAATCAATTGTTCTTAAGCCTCTTTAAGCTTGGCAAGTATCCATGTGCTTTCAAAAGAATGATACTTTTATTTAATACATTTTCCTAAAGACTTTCACATAAAAGTCTTCTATTATTTGAATTTCTTGAATATATTCGAATTGAATTTCTTCAAACACGTCTATAATTATGATGTTTTACCAAATTCTATCACATAGTACAAGTTAGGTTCATTGTGACCTTTTTTTTTTTTTGGACCTTAAACAGGGATTTATTGCGTCTCAGTTCTGGAGGCTAGAGGTCCAAATCAAGGTGTTGGCAGGGACATGCTTCCTCTGAAGTGATTCCAGGGCTGGCTGGCCATCCTTGACTCGATATCTGCCTCCATCATGTGGCCATCTCTCTCTCTATTTATCTGTATCCAGATTTCATCTTCTTATAAGGACACTAGTCATAATGGATTAGCACCCATCCTAATCTGGTTTGGCCTCATCTTAACTCATACTATCTTCAAAGATTCTATTTTCAATAGGGTCTCATTCAAGGGGCCAGAGGTTAGGACTTGAACATATCTTTTTGGAGGACACAATTCAATCCATAGCATCCATATAAAGTCCATTGTCATTCACCACAGTTAAGCTCCATTGTGACCTTTTTATTCAGATATTAATATCAACACAATGGTTCAAATGAAGCTTTTGATATCGTTGATATAATAGAGTGGTTCTTAACCATTCTAAGGGCATAGACTCCTTTGAGAACGTGTGAAGGACATGGGTAGATGTCTCAGAGAACTGCATATACACATAGCATGTTGCAAGTTATTTTAGGGTGCTGCTGGCTCCCAGGAGCTCATCTATGGGAATGAGTTCTCCAAATCTGGTGTGATAGTACAGGTGGTCACTTGAGATGAGTTTCTCATCCTACGTAATTAGGAGAATTGTTCTAGGCATGGCTTAGGCTAGGACCCAGTTCATGAATAACCCAACAAAGTAATTTTTAAAACTTTTAAAAATATGAAAATAAATCCAATTAGTGAGCTCAAGGGAATTATTGCTCTATCAGCTATTTTGTCCTATTCTGACAATTCCTGTTATTTGCAATAGCTATGTTCTATAAAGTCACCACATATACTGAATTAGTAAATACTGAATCCCGCCCTTAGGGGAGGTACAGAGTTAGATTTCTGTGAGCTTCTGGTCACAACATTTCCTCAATTGTCAATATGTGTGTTTCTGTTTAAAGACACTTTGGAGCTTTTGCTTCCCCCTTAAATTTATACACAGTGATACCCCAGGAATTTTTTGGTTTCACTGGCCTTTTAGAAACTACCCCCACTAAACTCCATCTAGAAACAATACCATTGCTTTTAGAACACTGTAGAGCAACATTTAAACAAAATCTCTGAACATAAATCTAAGCAAGTTTAATTTTAAATCCTTTTGGGGGGCAGATAATTAGAGCTCATTAAATAAGGTGTCAATTCATTAACATTGAACTCACAGCCAACAGCAGTATAACTCATGCCTGAACAAAGCTCACCTAACTCATGGATTTTCTCCATAAGGCACATCACAGTCCTCTTGCCCCTGCGAAAACAAAGCACTTCAGCATTACGCTGAGGGCCATTTTAAACAGTGAAATCAACAAAAAGCACAAAAATGTGAAAAACATGGCACTAAATATATACACTTGTTTACAGAATGAGAGCTGAAATAAGGAGGCAGAGCGTCACCTTGTCCAAGCTCAGCTGGGAACATGCCCTTAGGGTGAGTCAAATTTTTTGCAGCTTTGTGCATGTCCATGAATGACCCTGAAAGAACTGTAAATAGGGAATACCCGAATCATGAGGATTGCATATATATTTTCAATGTGTTTCAAGTTTTATTGTGCTCTCATAATCATATAGTTTAAAAATTTTATGCCTTATCAAATATACAGAAACATGACTGTTGGATCTGTGTAGTTATCTTTGTCATGTTTTAAAACCTCCAAGCAACACATTTGTAGGCATATTTTTTAACCCATCTCAGTATAGTTCCCATTCACGCTTAAGAACTTGGTTTTTACATTCCACTCTGACATATGTATAGGCTTTTCTTTCTTTAAGTGAAGCTCAAATATGTGTGGGCAGACTCAAAAGAAAACCTCAAAATGTAACCAATTACTTGGCAAGATGGCGGTCTCTTAAAGCTAAATAGGCTAAACATTAAAAGTGCTTGGGTGGATTTCTGTTACCTGGTTATTGTATCAGGCGCTAATCAATTGTGGGATCTTTTCCTTTAGAAAGTAGTAAAGCTTAGGGTGGGGCCATTAATGCAGAAGAAAAGAAATGGAAGCAAGGGATGCATTTTTTCTCTCTTCCTTTGGTGCATACAATGGATTGACTGTTAGGAAAGAGATGGCCTCATCAAGTGCTGGAACTGGAAGGACCTCGACAGTAAAATACACTGATTGGCCGAGTTCCAATCACCTAAAGTCACCTGGTATCCTCAAGGTGAGGCCAGCGTTTCCCATGGAGATGACTTCAGAAGGCTCCAAAATGGTGCCACTCCTCATCTCTTGGCAGCAGTTTGCAAGCTTCTCTTATCTAAACCACTGGCAGAAGTATCACATGAGGAGTAAATCTTTAGGCTAGAAGGGGAAATGAGAGACCCCAATACTGTAATGTACCCAAACTGGAGCTCTTAGAAAATTACTTTGGAGCTGTATTTCTTTCCCCTTATAGTGAGAGGTTTTTTTTTTCGCATTTGAAGATGCTAGTACAGGCAATATCAACATAGATGTGTTGACAAGATGCGGAGACCCCCCCCCCCCAGTCCTTCTGCCCCATGCTGCAAAGTCTGCCCTGGGGCTCAGCGTCCTTGTTTCAGCATAGGACCCCGCCCTTTGGGCAGCCCTGTCTTTGCTTCTTGGGCTGCTTGGTGCCTTTGAAATGGAGCACATGGGATCCTCCCTGGCTTTCTTTACACCCTGCCTGCCTCACAATGGATGGAGTTCCCTTACAATAAAAGCACAGACACAATAAGTACAAATTTTCCTAATGCAGGCTAAGAGCCAAAAGCCAAAAGGCAGAGAGGAGGGGTTTCTTCCTATAGACTCACATCACAGCAGGGAAGAAAGCAGTCACGTGGGATATAGCAGTTTCTCTTTTCCTATTTTTCCTGTCCTGTCCTTACCCCTCCTTTCCTTTCTTTTCCTTTTTTTTTTTTAATTTCAAATCACATGCATTACAATTGAAAGAGGTCAGAGATGATCTTTTCTGACTCCTCCCACGGGTCAAACAAGGACTCAGATACCCAGGAAATGGTACCTGGCTCAGGTATTCTGAAATTATATGGAATTCTGCAGAAATGGCTTTAGGCCAGTTAAGTGGTCAGTAGCTCTGGATGCTCTCTTTATTTTCAATTTAGTATCCACAGGGCAAGTTAGATATACAGAGGCCAGGTATTCTCAAACTTCAACCACAGCCCAGAACTGGAGCCAACATGGGGGACACTGACCTCACGGGATTGTTTTCAGTATTAAATGAGTAAGCTAAGGCTCTAACCACTCTAGCCTACTTGTCATTCTCTGTCCCCATTGCCATCCTGGTGGCTCTTTCACAGAACCCACAGATTTGCTCAGGTCCCAGGGGTTCTCTGGGGGGAGAAGGAGGCTGCTGGTTCCCACCATTGGGACAACAAGTTTTCTTCTTTCAGTTCCCCCACAGTTGGCCATCTTCTCCAAGGCCCATCCCAGAGTCCAGGGCTGGTGGCTGCAGTTAGGTGGGGCTGGCTCCATATTTTATCAGCCTTTGTGTCCTCAGTAGACCTTCCACCATCAACTCTGTTTCTAATTCCAGGTCACTGATCCCAACCCCCTTCTTCATATGAGTCTTTCGTTGGGTGTCGTAGTACAACCTGGGCTTGTCCCCCTCCCTCAACTCCCTCCTAGCAGTCACAAATTTGTTTTCACATTATAGAGCCTCAGCATTGCACGATGATTGCATGTGTGCTCTGGGGTCCATCAGCCAAGGCCTGAAACTTAAGTTCTCTTCCCAGCTGTGTGACCTGGTGATGGATGTAAGATGACCGAATACCTGAAAGTAACTTGTTTGTTTCTCTCCCTGTCTCTAGGGTACAAAGGAAAGAATTATATGAAAATTAGAAAGTAATGCAATTCAACCCATTCTTGGTGCCAAATCCCAGTTCTTGTGGTCGAGAATATCCTGTCGAAGCAATGAAGTATTGACCAGTTTCAACCGGTTGGTTGGACCTGCGCAGAAGCAGCCCCTTGCTGTCCTCACTTCAACTTGCTTAATTAACATAGTAAAATTCCCACCCAGGGGTGAAGTTATCTGCCCCTTTTCTGATCATGCAATGTATGTGCAAGCATGATTTCTTGAACATACTAATCATACAATTATATAACTAGCTATGTGTGTTCATCCATATGCATAAAAGCTAATGCATAATCAAAGTAAATGCTAAGTAGTAACTTAGGTATTTAAGCAAGAGTAAAACTGCAGCACGGGGAGTCGAGTCTGAGTCAATTTAGACCAACCTTGGTTCCTCTCTGCAGACATAATAAATGTAAGTTCTGCCTAACTCTCGTGTTAAAGTTTTTTCTCTGGTTATCCCTAAAGGCCCAGCTTTGGGGCCTAACACTGGGGCTAATTCTTAATCGCTCTGTCTATCTGTTCTCTCATCTGTACAACGGGGATAATAATAGTACTTATCCCATGGGTTTGTTTTCAGGATTAAATGAGCAAGCAGTCAGTAAATATAAGCTCTTATCTTTGTATCCAAGTGGTGCTTATGGTTGTGCTTGTTGGAGGAGTTTGTCAGTGAGTGGGTTTGTTATGGAAAGTTATTTAACCTCTCTTGGGCTCAGTTTCTTCATCTGTAAAGTGGGAATCAAAATTCTTCTTTCTTCATATTATTAAATGACTTTTCACATTAAACACTGAAAACAGGCCCTGGCACACAGAGTTCAATAAATGTTGGCTAGTATCATTGTGGTTATAATTTGCTATTTATTCATTCAGTTAATTACAATTAGAATCCTAGCCTCTTGTGTCCATGGAGCTTTCCTTCTCACATGCAATTCATGGGTGCAAATGGACTAAAGGGCCAAGTGTAGCCCAACTTCACCGTGCAGTGTCTAAGGGCCAAATGCAAAAGGGTATTTTCTGGGAAGACTGAAGCTTAACTCCAGGATGGACTCCAAGCCCAGATTCATTCAGAATAGTGTATATATTTTTAAAGTTCTATTATCATGGGAAATGTATTAGTTTCCTATGCCTGCTATAATAAATTACCACCAACTTAGGGGCTTACAACACCAAAAATTTTTTCTCTCCTTGTCCTGGAGGTCAGAAGTCTGAAATCAGCTCCACAGGGTTAAAGTCAAGGTGCCGGTAGGCTGTGCTCCATCTGGAGACTCTAGGGAAGAATCTGTTTCCTCGCCCTTGCCAGCTTCAAGGGCCCACCCCATTCCTTGGCTGGTGGCCACATCACGCTCCCCTCTGCTTCTGCCATTCCATATCCTCCTCTGACTCCTCCTGCCTCCCTCCTATGAGGACCCTTCTTATTACATTGGGCTCACCGGACAATCTCAAGGTCCTTACCTCAATTACATTTGCAAAGTCCCTTTTGCCATCTAGTGTAACATCCACAGGTTCTGGGGATTAGGAAATACCATAATTTGAGGGGCCTTTATTCAGCCTCCCAGAGATACAGAAAATGTGCCTTGAATATGTCTCTTCTAGATTAATTTCATCATCTTCCCTTAAAATGCAAAATACCCCTGGGACGGGTCAGGCTTTGAGGTTCCTTGGTCAGTATAAGTTAGGCAACCATTATCCAGCCCCAAATTATGCCTGTCATGTTGGTGTGATTATTGTAGCATTCACCTCTTCCCCCCAGTTCTCTTCTAAAAATATAAGGCCACCCTATGTATAAATATTTAAAGAAGGGAAACTCAGAGGACATCTTTCATAGTGTTTGGTGGGAAAGAACCCTGTTGAGATAGTGTTGCCCTCACACAAACCCTTTGACTCCTTTAGACTTTGAGAAGTCCTTATTTGTGAAGTTATCTTGCTTGACTAGACTATTCCCTTTCCAGCAGGGAGGTGAAGGGGTTGAGGATAGGGCTCTGGGTCCCCCTCAGCTTCACCCATTGCAATTCTGCCTCTTGTCTGTCTTCTGTGTTGAATTCCCTGTGAGAACACATTTGAGAAAAGGTTCTGCTGCCAAAATTAACCTGAAAACTCACCAGTCTAGATGGTAACCAGGGAGGCCTTTAAATTCTCACATTTTTCCCCCTTGTTATGTTGTAATAGAAGAGGGTACATCTTTGGATATTGCCTTGAGCAAGCCACCAAGTCTAATTAATTCCTTCACCTTTAAAATGGAGATGAAGAAGAATCATTTGGCAGTGTTTTGGTGAAGACTGGAGGTAGTGCCTTTATATAAAAATATATAAATATATATATAGTTACTGGGACATAGATGGTGTAGGGGTTTGGCAGTTTGATGTAATTATGAATTCCAAAAATAGATATTGGATTATGCTTGTAAACTGATCTGTTCATCTGGACATGATTAAGTTATAATTGGGGCTTTGATTGGCTCAGTAGGGTGTTGAGCTTCACTCCTTGGTGGGTTGGGAATCAAATATAAAAGGCAATGCAAAGAACAGAGTTGAAGCAGTTTTGATGTTGGAGTTCTGGTGAGGAAGGAAAGAATGCCCTGGGATAGAGATGAGCCATTCGCCTGAGAGTTCACAGCTGACCTTGTGGAAAGAAGCAAAGCCTAGAGAGCCTCATAGTCTATAGCTGACCTTGTGGAGGAAACAGAGGAGCTAAGCCCGAGAGAAACGCAGCCCCGGGAAGAAAGGAACCCAAGAAGCCTGAACCCTGGCAAATGTCGGCAGCTGTCTTGCTCCAACACGTGGCAATGGACTTTGGTGAGGGAAGAAACTTACTCTTTATGGCCTGGTAACTGTGGACTTCTACGCCAAATAAATACCCTTTATAAAGACCAACCAATTTCTGGTATTTTGCATCAGCACCCCTTTGGCTGACTAATACAGATGGGTACTCAACAAATGGTTGTTATTATAAGTAATGTTTTCCTGAAGGAAAAGTTACAGGGTCAGTAACTTATTTTAATGTTATTTTCTATGCTGTTGAGGAAAAGAACAAATATTGTCAAAGATCATTTAGTTATCAGATCTATTGAATGGTGTATTAAGATTTATTTTGTTTCATGTCTCAAGTATCCCAAAACAAACCTCCTTCTTAGTCCCTGCCCTGAGGCCTAAGGGGCTAGAACCTGAAGTCAAAGAGAATTCCCAGTAGTGCTTCAGGAAATTACAGGTGTACGTGCTGAGCAAATGTGTTGCTGTTACCTGGATCTGTGAGAAACAAAGGAAAGCTGTGAGTTCTGTCTTGGAATTCTAAAGGATCCCGTCTTCCTCCTGCATCTCCCTACCACCATAGCCCCCTCTCAGGTGCTCTGTAGATTTCAGCCTACCTGGGTCTCTTTTCTCACCTCTTTCTGCTCTTTGCACATATGTGTGGCCAGTTGTGCACAGAACCCTTTGTGTCAGCTTTTGTAAGGGGTACCTTTTGCCTTGAAATGGGTCCATCACCCCAACTCCCCATCAAAGAGATTTTGATTCTATCTATCTATACCTGTGTGCCCAATGCTCTATTGACATCATACAGTTGTTGGAATTAATTCTCTTCTTTGGATGAACTTTTTCTAGTCAGAGTTGTCTTTCCTGAATTTCCAAAACTGAGTTGCCATTTCCCAAGATGAATTCATCGAAGACAGATTTTCATGAGAAACCACAGATACCCAGGCTCTGGTTTTGAAGATAGGTAGGGAGAGCTTGGGGTGGCTTCAGGAACACACTGCTTGAGAATAAAAACATTTTATGGTGAGTGTGAAATGGAGACCATAATTCTTGAAGTACTTTCAGGTATGGTTGGACCACATTACCCTTTGAGGTTTTTACATCTAAGATCTGTGATTCTAAACCAGATTACTCTGGTGTCAGAGATGTCAACTCAAAATGGAGAAAGACCATGAGGTAGAGCATCTCTAAAGGTGGCCATCACCAAAGTCTTCCTTCTTTGTAACTGAACCCTGCTTCTCTCATCAAAAGGTAGAGCCCAATTCCCCTCCCCTTGATTCTGGCCTGGAGTTTAGTAACTTACTCAGCCAATGAAAAGTGGTGGTACATTCTGGGACTTCAAGGCCACATCACAGGTCTACTTAGTTTTCTTGGAAAACTTACTCTTGGGAAAGTTCTCCAGCTAAATTCTCAGGCAATAGCCAGCATCAGCCTCCACTCAATGAATGAGCCACTCTGACATCTACTCAGATGAGATGATTGTCTCCCCCACTGACCTCTGATGACATCCACATGAGAGAGCTCAAGCAAGCAAAGCCCAGTTGAGCTCAGTCAACCCTGAGAATCATGATAGATGATGCTGGGTTGACAGATGGAACCCAGCTCCAACACTTTGGTGAGTCCATTCCCAGACAGGATACAATCAAGAAAGGGATTGGCTTCATAGGCTAAGTTGTGGAACCTCCTGGTACCTGAAGCCATAGGGTTCAGGAAGGGCTGTCTTCTTAGCTGCCCTGTCCTATATGCTTTCCTGAATCCCAAGGTGTTTTTTTTTTTTTTTTCCCTGATTCCTCTTAATGAAGAAGAGTAGGCATTGGGCATAGCACCAGGTTTAGAGGAAAGATGTTTGTGGTCCTACAGCCAGAGACAGAGAGGATATGGGCTCAAAAAGGTTGGGAGGCTTTTGAAATGATATGCTGGCAATATAATCCCAACTGTTCTCAGCAGAAAGTGGAGGGCATTTGAGAAATCATTATTGGGACACAGAGCTTATGGGTGCTCTAGCTTTAAAAGGGTACCTACAAAAGATAAAAGAAAGGGCCCATAGTTATGAACTCACAGCCAGGAGTAATAGATTGTAGAAGAAGTGCTCAGAAAGCAAAGGCAGAGGATGAACTGTGGTTTATGGAAAATGCTGAGGACACAACAAAAGGTTGTTAAAAGGTGATGTGCCTAGTAAGAGCCACATGGTGATAAAAGACAATTGGTGTGATGATCTAAGAGATGAAAGTGTGCGAATAGAACCATTTAATCCTAAAATTCCAGCTGCATCTTCCTTTAAGGAGAGTGATGTTAAAGCTCAAAGGAATAAAACAAGTAGGAGATCATTAAGAGGGTTTTGAAACTTCAAGTAGATGAGCAATAGGTTGCTTAGTTGCGTTACATGAACTTTAAGTTTTAGTGTGGAATTCAACAGTGTCTTGGGGGGAAATATGAAGTTAAGTGGACTGAATCACACTACATTTTGATGGATTCATACTGATCGGTATGCTAGGATTTTGGCTGCTAAGGGGTAGGGAAGGCTGAAGATTTCAACATTCAGCCAGCGTGCAGCCCCACCCCATCCCAACTTGTTCTTTCTGCGGGAATGACACCCACCACCAGGCCTGGAATACCCTGTCAAGAAACCATCTCTTTCATCTCTCAGTCTTTGGCTAGAGTGGGTGAGGGGCATTTACCTGGTGTCAATATTGTGGGGATGGGGGCAGAGGCCATCAATGACTAACTGCTTCTCAAAGAGCTGGTGTCCAATATTCCTTGCTTTAGCTTCTTTTTTATCCCCAGTTCCAGAAGGACATTCTGTGACAATTCCTGAACCTTTGGTGATTTCACAATGTAATTTGGGTTGATTTTTAGCCGTTTCTCACTTGCTGCTGCCTAGAAATTTGGCTTTCTTGGGCCTGATAATTATTTATCACTTTTACATCTGCTTTCCAGCTTCTAAAATTTTGTGGTTATTTTATGTTCTCCTATTTTCCCCATCCTTATGGGTTTATGTCTAAAAAAAAATTCTTTTACTAGTGTTGCTAAAAATTGTGGAGGGATTTAAGTGGCTTTCTTAGTCTGGAAGCTGGTGTTTTATATTTCCCCAAATAAAATCATGATATAACTCATCAAGTATGTCAGAGTGGAAGGCAATATGTGGTTGTTCCATATGGGAGTACGGATTATCAAAGTGGCACCGTGGACCTTCCAGGCAAAATTAAAGCCTGCAAAGCGTGCTTCTTACTGGGAGTTTTTGTGGATTTTTATGTAAATTTACCTGTTTAAGATTTCAGGTCGTAAGGACCCCAAGACAACAAAAAGTCTTCCAAAATGACTCCAGAACTACAGGATCCATAACACCAAAAGGATATGTGATACTAGATGTTCAACCATAGGACTCATAGTTTTGACTTTCACTTCTGAGACAGTTTGCTATATTTTCTCTAATTATTTCCTCTTTTTCCTGTTCCAGCCTCCCAAACTTACCTATTAGTAGAAACGCTATAATATCGTTTAGGGTTATTAAGTAACAGATTTGCAAACATCTAGGCAGTGTAATGATAGTCTTTGTATGCATAATATTTACACACAGTTTTTGAGGAATTTCAGCAGAGAAAACTAATTAATCGTAACAGTTTAAGCATTTAAAAAGTTACATTCTACATGGATTAATTGACTACATTAATGATTGAGTTGAAAACCTTAGCTCCAACCTCCTCATAAATGCAAGGTACTTTTAACTTAAAAGGTAAATTTACCCAGCAGTCACTGAAGTAAGACTTGCGGTGTAAATTACTCAAGACATAGCAGCAGTCATTCAATGAAAAGAAAAGAAGAGCACATGAAGTTCTTTTACATCCCGGTAGGATATTCTTGTTAGTGGAGCAGAAGATCATGCACACACAGGACTGGTTTCCTGTGCAGGTTCTGTCTCCATCAGGCACACAGGAATCCTGGCCGTGGGGAGAGGGTGTTAGTGCTGGATGCTCCCACAGAGCTCCCTTCAGTTACAGTCATGGTGCTGGGGGGATCCCTTGATTTCACTGGAGCTATTTCTGAATGTGGAATATGGTTCTTGGTTTCTGCCTCTCTTTCCTCTGAAGACAGAATGCAAAGTATTCTGAATGAGACCCATTGCCTCACTCCATGCTAAAAACCTGTTGGAACTTCACAGATGTTAGGTGAATGTCCAATTGACAACGCATCATGGGCTTTCATTCTGAGTGCCACGTTGCCAGCCAACCTGACTTAGTAATTTGTGCCAGAAGAGCATGCTGGAAACTCAATATTGTAAGCAGACCTTTGGAAGATCATATATGCTTAAAGCAAAATAGTCTGAATTAAATAGTCACAATGAGTGGCCATGCCACAGGCATTCTTAGCATCTTTGTCACTTGACACCCAACCTCTGTAAATTTACTTGTCCCCACCAATTACTATTTTGGGTTAACAGGAAATTTGCTCTGCTCCATTCTCATGCTCTCTCTTTGAGTTTCACTTCCTGTGTTCATCCATCCACAGTCTAAATGGACAAGGAACTTATATCTTGGGTTTTATTCTTGGCTTCTGGCCCTATTTTAACTTTTCTGCATCTCAGTTTCATCACTTGTAAAATGAGTGGATTTTACTAGATAAGCTCTGTATTCTTCCAGCTCTGCTATTCTATGATTCTGTTATCATTTTCCTACTTCATCTATTCTCTCCCTCACCTTTTCTTTTTAACTTACTGATTTTATGAGGAACATCATATTCCTCACTTCCTTCATGTGTTATTTTATCCATCCCTCTTCTTCCTCTATAGCATCACGCATCCCCCTCCCCATTTTCACAAGTCATATTATCTACTCATGGGGTTTTCTGCTGTGTTTTCTTTATCTTTCGTCTACCCCTCATGTACCCACCAGAACCTAAGTAGGAGCATCTAAGGCTTGAACTTCTTCCCCTAATCCCAGGGTGATCATGCACATCTAGGAGATTCTACTATTTACTCTAATATAGATGACTTGCCCTCCTTCATTTTGGAAAATTAGCTTAAGCTTTATTAAAGTTTGCAGATACTTAAAAGCACATAACGTGCTTGTTTGCATTTCATGAAGCTTCTGAGAAGGCTAGGGAAGTACTTACCTTTTGCCCCAGGCACTGTTGAAACATTTAGTAATGATGAACTCTAACAAATGCAATGTTTTCCCACCTGTCCTGCCAAAAATTTAATTTAACAGATCTTGGGCCCTAAATAAGCGATATTTATTGAGTCTACCTGAAAACAAATAGAGCCCTCAAAATAGGAGGGTAGCCAGGCAAAAGGAGGAGTGAAACAGGCCCGGGCTTGATTTCACAGAAGGTCTTCCTTTGCCTTATGGTGAGTTTCAGAGACTCACTTGTCTTCAAATGTTTCTTTTTTAGCCAAACAGGGAAAATAAACAAAATTGTATGAATGGAACCCCAACCCCATTTTTTAACCCTTCATATATTTCAAATTTTTTTTTTCCCCACAACAGCCTCAGCCTTTCTAGCCATGAGAAAAAGTGACTGATGCCAGTTTTACTTTTCTGTTTTTGCCTATCCCTTGCCAATAAAAAAGTAACGGGAGCCCTCAAGGAGAAGAAAATTATAATCCAGGTGCCTGGAGAATAATAAGGTTTTATTGCAGCCAATTCCCGAAAGGATTAACAATCTAAGGAACTGGTTGTTAATCTGAAAACTGATTCCACCATCAGTTTTGGTAATTATGTGTAATGAATATAAGTGTCTTTCATGGTGGAAATTCTCCTGAAGTTCACTTGGAAATCTGTGCCAGAAGCTGTCAGTTGCCAATTCAGTACTGTTCCCACTTTCATCCCTAACAGAGCTTTGATAATTTAGAGGGAAATAGAGGGGAATAAACCCAGCTTATCACTTTGCTAGCCTTCCTTGGAGAACTCGTTACAGTTCAAGCCAATTACACATAGCATCAAGCTGCTGTAGTTTTCTGGGAATACTTCCTCTTTACTGGTAAAAGAAGTGACTGGTGTTTTTTTTTTTTTTTTTTCGTTGTTGTTGCTGTTTGCCTTCTTCCTCCTGACTTGAATGTGAATGCAATGGTTGGAGCTGCAGCACCTATCTTGCAAACTTGAGGGAAAGGCCAGGAGGAGTACAGAGATGCAAGCATGGGCATTATTGAGCTGCTGAACCAACTCTAGAAACTGCTTGCTTTGAAACTTAATATTAGGTTGAAAAATAAACCCCTCTTTTTAAGCTGTGGTAGTTGGGTTTTCTGTTACTTGCAGCTAAAAGAGATTACTGGATAATCTCTCAAATGTTTTATTACAAATGTATAGACTTCTACCTGCTGCTCTTCCTCCTGTTATAGACACAAACACACATTTGTATCTACCTGTTATGAATGCCATTTCTGAAACGCTTGGTATCTAGCAATAGCCCACCCAAAACCCATAGGTTAAAACATGCTTAGTTAGAGGATTAGATGGGGTAGATCAGGAACCTGCAGAGGAACTGATGATGCAAATAAGAAGTGGGCTGGTCATAGGAAAAAGGGTAATTATCTAAGGAGGGCTGGTGTGTAGAAATAGATTTAGGGATGAATTGTGCATTAACACCATGAGAAAACAACCCAGTGCCCCCTGCTCACTCAAGCCCTTCTTCTCCTTCCTTTTCTCTGCATGCTGTTTTGGAGATTATCATTAGTTTTGCCCATTTGAAAGTCCATAGTCTGACATGGTTAGACTTGAAAATCATGATTTTCCCCTCTTGTTCCAGAAATGAACCAATCAACCTTGATCCTTGATCTGCCACTCCTTCTAATAAATTAGCAGAGTTTAAATAACCCACAGTCTGATAGTTTATCCAGGGCAACATTAAAATACTTTTATGCTGTTCTGTTTCTTGGCATCAGCACATATTTTTCCAGGTGGAATTTTCCTTCTGTTTGTTACTGTGTGGAGCCATAAAAATTAGAAGTTCTCTTTTGTATGACATTTAAAAACTGTAAGAAGTTGTTTAAACTCCCCTTTAATAAATGTCCTGGTAATAGTTAAGAATGAGAGAGTGCTTATCAAGTTCTTAACATTGTACCAAGCATTTAAGATGCATTATCCCATTTAATTTTATAATATTCCTAGGAGGTAGGTACTATTGCTTTTCTACCTTACTGATGGTATTAAAGAGACTATGAAGCATTGGGTTAATCCCAGATGGACTGCTGTAAACAGAAACTACGCTGCAAAATGTCCAGTGGAAGGTAGGCCACAGTCAAGATTCTCAACTTTTTTAGTTCTTAAGAGGTTTCTAACCAAGGTAGGGCAGAAATACTGACCTATGTACTTGAGCTTTTAGATCATCAAATCATTGAATTTTCAACATGGTGATTGGGAGGGCAATGGTACATGGTCTGCATGATTTATTTGTTACAAATTTTCTCCATTTTATGAAAGAGAATAATGAGTCTCAAAAGACTTAGTGACTTATCCAAACCTAACTCCCAACCATAACTCAAGCCTTCTGGTTTCCAGTTCAGCATAAGTGCTTCCAGAGGGAATAGAGATTCTCTCATGTCTGTTTTTGCACCAGTTCACTCCTGGCTTCCTCTATAGCAGTGGTCTTCAAAGTGGAGTCTCCAAGACACTCTTTTTCAGTGTTGCACTGGCAGTGTCAAATCGAAGGTGAGTAAAATGATAGTTCCTTAGCATGAGCCAGGGTAGGGGCCCCAAACAGTACTAGTTTCACTACCATCACCCTCACTCACAGTAAAAAAAAAAAAAAAAAAAAAGCAAACACCAAACTGGTTTCACTTAAGAATGTCTTTGAGGAAGCAGTAAAAGTGATAAACTTCATTTAATCTTGGCCCTGAGGACAGATCTTTTTGACATTCTCTGTGATGAAATGGGAAGCCAGCATAAGGCACTTTTGCTGCATACCCCCATAGATGGTTGTGTCAAGGAAACATACTGCTGTGATCGAGATGCCAGCTGGACTAGCTGCTTTTTCCATGGAACAGGATTTTTACGTGATCCTTCACAACTGACAGAAAAATTATGATTATTTAGACGTGGCATTTGACAGACATTTTATGAGCCTGTCACTTCAAGGAAGAGAACTAACTGTATTAGTTGCCAATAACAAGTTTTGAGTTTTGAATTGAAAACTAGAATTTTGGAAAGTTTTACCCATCACTATAACCTTTATGTCTTCCCAATATTTAAAGGCTTTTTTGATGCAATCAGTTATAACATAAATGAAGGTAATTTTTATCTTATATAATGTAATGCATTAACATTTAGAAGATCTGCATAGTTCAGTGGGTGCATATTTTTCAAATGACCAGTGTAGGAATGTTACACAATAATGCATGGGTAAAAGATACATTCAAAGTGTAAGACAGACCAATGGATTTTAAAGTAAGTGAGTACGGAAAATTCATCAATATGGTTTCAGATTCCACATCACAACTAATCTTTAAGAAATACTGCTTGCCAAGTTTGATGTAATCTCAAAGAAGAGTATCTTCAATTATCTGAAAAGGCAAATAAAATATTCTCCCCTTTTCCAATTGCATCACTGTGTGAGTTCAGATTTTTTTCAGATACTTGAACCTAAAGGATATATTGAAACAGATTGAATGCAAAAACAGATATGAGACTACAATTGTCTTCTATTAAGCCAGACATTAAAGAGATTTGCAGAAATGTAGAACTACCCCACTTTTCTTATTAACTTTGTTTATTTGTTTTAGAAAATTTGGTTATTCTTCATAAAGACGTTGTGTTATAAATTTATTATTTTATTTTAGATGAATTAAATATTTTAAAATTTTATTAATTTTTAGCTTCTAATATGAAATATGGGTACATGCACACAAAAGATCTTTGAGGTCCTTTATACTTATTAAGAGCATAAAGGGATCTTGAGTATAAGAAGTTTGAGAAGGACTATTCTAGGGAATTGGTAGAGGACCTTAGGGCAATTTCTGTTCTCTTTCTGCCTCTGGTAGCTTGGATGGGAAGGAATGGCTAGAGTCTATGATTTCACTATGTCATGTAGGTAGAATTTTGATATTCCTTTGACCCCTAGGATTATTTCGCTTCTTCTTGGGGTCTAAGCCCTCTGCATTGGAGCTGACTGAAACCGGCTCAACCAATAGTATTCACACACACCCTGAGTCCTGGTTCTCTTTGTCCCTCGCTCATGGTGGCCACCTCCCAACTCTGTCCTTAGCAGAGTCATTTACCTTGGAGGAACATCAGATCCATCAGCAGAGCTGGTAGAGTCAAAATATTCATGCCCAGGTTTTTTTCCCTGGAGAATTCTGATTCTGAAAGTCTGGGCCTTCTGTCTCTGTTTCTTTATTAGAAAAATGGGGGTAAGAAGGATGGTTGTGGACTTCTTTTCCATACTTGGTTCAGTGATACCATGTCGGTAGTTTGAAATCTGCCACGGTGGAAATATTTATACCATCAAAATGGTGAATGCTCTGAATCAGGGCTTTGGTGTTTTCAGCGAGTTGGCTGTTTACCGGCACACCACTGCTTAGCTCTCATTATATAGTAGTGAAATAAAAAGAAAGCACAGAAAACTGTGCCTGTCAATAGATTAAGTGCTCAGTGAAAGTAAGTTGCTGTTGTTACAACTAATATTTTGTAGGTGCATGAATAATTCTGATGCATACTCAAGTTTGAGAACCACTGTTTGGCAGAAAAGAGTCTGTTAGATTTTGTTGAAAACACTCAATGAGTGAAGCTCACCATGCACCATGGAAAGGCATCCTCAATTAGCCTGCTTCACACCTCTGGCCTTCTGGGATTGGGGAACCTCATGTGCAAATAGGACTGGTGTATCTAAACCCAAGCTGCTTTTCTTGCAGAAAGGTGGGGCCCCAGCCCCACATAGACACATGTAGCATGTACGGTAGCCATGCAGCTGTGCACAGAGTAGCATGGCCCCTGCTTCTTTTTGTTGTACACATTGAATTAAATTGACCTGTCCACTTTCTCCTTTCAGCTGTGGGCATGGGTTGGATAACAAAGGCCTTTTTGTGGGTGGGGGACTGGGAGGTGTTAGGAGAAAGGGTAGATTTTGCAGAAGGAGGAGAAAGCTTCTCAGACACTCTGGTGTGAACCAGATGCCCCGGGGGCAATTTGTCCCTGGGCAGGGGTTATAAACAGTCTCCCATCCCCCATAGAAAGCACCCAAGCATGCCAACATGGATGGCAAAGTCTCTTACCCTCTGTGGGACTTTCGTGCCCAAGGGCCCATTTTGGCTCCCTTTTGCCATTGGGGAATATACTCATGATAAGACCTGGAAAATGACTGAAAAAGTCCCCAAGTCCATTCCCAGCTCTACGTCAATTCCAGTTATTTTTTTCCCAGGGCTTTATCCAATTTTACTAGAAATGTCACAAGCAGTGAAGCTCCCACTACTTCCTTCTTAGTCAATTCTAATATCCTCAGAGCTGCAGGATTAAAAAGCTTGGCTTGAAATCAACCTAGATATTTTCTTTCCATTTTGCTTCTTGAGTCAGAAGAACTGGTCTTATAGAAATCTGTTTACATACCTGAGTTTTGCATATAAAATTGCAATTAATTAAAAGGGCTTAATTTTTTTCAATAAGAAGATGAACATTTTCTGGAATCTGCATGCTTACATGGTTGGTTCAGAGGTCTTGGGACATTCCTCTGGGCTTAGGGATTCACAGAGCCAGAGAGCTGCAAGCACTTTTACATTTTATCTGGGTCAGAGCTTTGCCTCCAAGCATAAGAAGCTTGTGAGACAAATGGTTATCTTATCTCTCAGGCTTTCTTAGGAAACAGTGCATACATTTCTCTAAATAGTTTATTGCCAACTTCTATAAACTTGTTTAAGTTTTGCTTATGATTGATCTTACTTGGATTTGATGTAAACCCTTTTGAGTCAGTTAAATTAAATTTTTTTAACAAAAAGAAGAAGGAAAAGAAGATGGAGGCACACACTGTACATTTAAAAAGAGTGCTTTATTTCATGACTTTTTCTAGATTAATTTTGCTGCTAAATGAGAAAGCATGATATTAATTTGGTTTATGCATTTATGGCTACTAATTGAGGTGGATACTTGTCAAGTCCTTATAAGGTGACCTGCCTCTAATTAAACATATTAATCATGGATGTGGAGAGAGTATATTTACACACTGTACTTATTATGAAGACAGGCCCTGTCGTAATTAAATGACACACATTTAAATTATACCAAACAAACAAACAAACCAGACTTAGATAGTCTGTATATTTTCCTCATGTTTATTTTTATAAAACATCATATGGGTTTTTAATCTGCTTCATATTTTTAAATGTTAAATATGATCCTTTCAAATAAAAATCAAACTTTCTTCCAGGTCAACCTAGAAATAGCTCATGATAAATTACATAGTTAAGGCAGGCTTCTCCTTTCCCTTTCATTTCTTTCTTATCTTTTGACCAGAAAAGAAAAACAAGTTTACTTATTTTTCAAACCACCGAATGATATTTTTCAATTATAGTTCAAAAGAAGAAAATGTGGTTTCAAGAGCTGTAGAAGTTTCTGATGTTAAAATGAACACTTCAAGAAGTTGCTGATGAATATAGATGCTTAAAAGTCTTTCAGTAGTTCACTTGGGACTTGGTTTAAAAACCCAAGAGTCCAACTATAATTTAAATGATTTTCCTAGGGTGCTAAATCTTCTTAAACCTGTGTACCACGTGCGCCATCAACATCACCTTTCAGTATAACCTCTTTTTCTCCTTGGCAAATAAGGGCTTTGACACTAGAACTAAGTATGTAGATGTACAAGAAAATTATCCGGGAATATGACATGATGAGACATACAATATTTGTTAAACTTCAAGAGGTCACATGCCTGTATCTGTCTTCTGTTAAAGACAAAAATCCCTGTGTGGTGATGAGAAATTTCAGCTTAGCATATCCTAAGCAAAAATTGTCTTTGAATGCATTTGTTCAAAATAACATTTTGGCTTTTATATTAAAAAACATTTTTTTTGTATTCTTAAGACTTATTGTGAATTTCATGTCATTCGTTTTTGTTTTGCACATTTAGGCAATGTTCTCCTAGCCTAAGCCAATAGCAACTTTTCTTAGAGGAGGGGTTCTTAACCAGGGGTTAACCCCAAGGGTTCTGTAGAAAGATTTCAGGGGGTCCGTGGGCTTGAATTGAAAAAATTCAACCTATTATCTGTATTTTCTCTGATCTCCGATGTAGAGTGTCATAAAACTATCTGCTACTATATTCTGAGAAGGGGTCCGTGGTTTTCACCTGACTGGCAAAGGGGTCTGTAGAACAAAAAAAGGTTAAGAACCCCTGTCCTGGAGGGTCTTTCCAAGTTATTCTTTTTCCCTACTCAGTCCTGAACACTGTCCTTAACATAGTTTTTTTCTGCTTAAAAAGCTTTAATGGATCTCTTTCCTCTTACAGCACATTTAAACCTTTTAGGCTTCCATGGGCTTCTGCAGTCCCAACCTTTGCTACTTCTATGACTTCACTCTCTGTCATTCTCTAAAAGGCACTCCCTGCCTGGGGCCAACCGGTCTCCCCGCTGTCCTTCACACACGTGACTTTCCTTCTCTTACCGCTTCTCCCCTTGTTTCCCTAACTTGCCATCTTTTCTTCCCTATTAAAACTGTACCCAGACATACTTACTAAATTTTATAGCAGATTCTTAATGTGTATGTGTGTGTAGGTATGAACCTGGCATCTCTGAGAATTTGATGAGCCCTCTCAGATCATGCTCAGACAAACAAAAATTTCACATGTTCAGAAGGGTCCCAGATAGGCTGAGTGTCCCTGGACTCCAGGTTTCCACCCCGCTGCTCAAGGATTTTCACCTGACAAAGTCTTCATGGGAGAGAAATAAATAAATAAATCTTAAAAAAAAAAAAGTGGATGGAGGTTTCAGATTTGCTGGTGAGGAGCAATAAAATGACGGAGTCTTGGAAACACTAAAGTGGGACTATAGTTAATACGAGAGAGGAGCTCAATCTCTTACGCCACCTCAGTGTAATTAACCATGGCCTGCACCACGGCTACCTCCTGGACCTAAAGAGGCCATTGACCCTGGTTATATTAAAAACCTCTTTTAAAAAAATATTTTTTATTTATTAGAGAAGATGTGGATTTACAGAATAATCATGCATAAAATACAGGATTCCCGTATACCACTCTATTATTAAGAGCTTGCATGGGTGTGAGAACATTTGTCACATTGATGAAAGCACATCCTATAATTGTTCTGTTAATTATAGTCCCTGGTTTAACTTAGGGTTCACTGTTTCTGTAATGCAATTCCCTGGATTTTTAAAAATTTTAAAGTTCTTTTACCATGTGTACTAATTAACATTTCTTCCTTTTAACCACATTCAGATATATATTTCAGTCTTGTTAATTATAATTGCATTCACATCTATTACCAAAATATTTCCATCATTCTAAACAGGAACCCTGTACATTTTTAAAAAGACAGTTTCAATCACACATCATATAATCCATTCCAAGTGTACAATCAAGAGTCACCACAATCAATTTGAGAACATTTTCATTGCTCCATAAAGACAAATCCCACATCCTTTATATTCACCTATTATTATCACTTAGCATTGGTGTGATGCCATTTTTATAATTGGTGGAAGAATATTACAATATTACTGTTAACTACAGCCCACAGTTTGCATTAGTTATATTTTCCCCATATACCACTCTATTATTACCACCTCACAATAGTGATGTACATTTGTTACAGTTCATGGGAGAACATGCTTATATTTGTATTATTAACCACAGTCATCAGAGAAGTGGGAGGGCTGAGGTTGATTACACAATCCCATAGAAAATACTCATTTTCTTTCCCAGGATCACCTGGGAGGGAGAACCGACTTTGTCAGCAGCCTAATTTTCAAGGCTCTGTCTTGATGTCAGGAAAGGAATTGCAAGATTTGTTTGGGGGCTGTCTAGGATTTCCTTTGGGAACTTGGAACAAAAATAAACAAATATGAAAGCACCGAAAGGTCACGTGGCCTTCCTTGCTGACAGTGGGAGTCGGCCCAAAGGGCAGTGGCTACTGGCCAGTGATGAGCGCTGGGTTGGCCTGGCCTGGGGCGTGTAGAACACAGGCTTGGAAGCAGCTATTCCTTCCTTCCTTTTAAAAATTGGTAATTTAACATAGCATCCCTTGGATGCTGCCCTGGAGTCGTCTGTTAGGATCCTACTTGCCTTTGGGGCAGTGAGTGCCTGGGACTTGTTTCCTGGAAGGCCACTGTGGATCAGATCTTCCTTGGGAGTTGATTGTCCTGAGTATTTCCCTTAAGATAATTTTGCTATGAAAGTAAATGGTTTACATAGTGAGCTGTCTTTTTGCTATTAGGTTTAGCCATTTAAGAAAAATTCTCTTTGATCTTTTGCATGTGAATGGGCATCTGTCCTTGCTTCTCTTATTACTTTGACTGGCAGAGAAGTGTGAGGGCTGAGGTTGGTTGTGTTAAAAGCAAAACAAAAAACTGAGATTCAGTGTTTCTTTGGACAGGAGATATTTGGGCTAAGTACTGTATAGTTTGCTACATGTGGGGGGTTTAATTTTAATATTTAAAAATTTCCAACAGATTAAAAAATAATATTTATATTGTCCCTTGTTAAAGTTAATTTCCAGTAGGAGGAATCCATAATGTTTTTTTTTTAAGATTTTTATTTATTTATTTATTTATTTATCCCCCCCTTGAGGCTCATGCTCTCTGTGTCCATTTGCTGCATGTTTTTCTCTGTCTGCTTGTCTTCCTTTGTTGTGTCACCCTGCTGCGTCAGCTCATCGCTCCCACAGGCTGGCTCGCCTTTACCAGGAGGCCCCAGGAAGCGAACCCAGAGCCTCCCATATGGTAAACGGGAGCCCAACCAATTGAGCCACAGCCGCTTCCCCATAATGTTTTATATGGTAGGAAACATAATGAGGGATTTTAAGCTCTTTGAGCAAAAAAGGTTAGGGAACATCTAGTTTAATGGTCTTTAAAATTTACTTACTCAATGGACCTCAAATAAAAGAGGCTGCTTTGGTTGAGGCAGAGAGACCCTCAGGAGTCCCTGTCTACCTGGTCACCATCTACCTTGCAACAAACCCACTGTGGGGCCTGGTCTTGAACCTGGGTCTGCAAAGTATAAGCGCAAGTGATCCCTGGGCATATTGGAAGGAAACTGGATGACCTCTATTTGTTTATATCTCATCTTTAAGAAAATTATTTTTGTGACTTTAAAACATTTATATAATATGTTGATATGGTAGAACACACACACATATATAATAAAAATAAATAAATTTTTCCACTAGGTGTGGATACTCAAAAATTCTACTGAAGGGGTAAACAATTAAAAAAGTTTGAGGACCCATGTGCTAAAAAGTCTTTTAAAAAAAGACTTATTTTTATTTATTTATTTATTCCCCCCTTGCTGCTTGTGCTCGTTGTGTCCATTTGCTGTACATTTTTCTGTGTCTGCTTGTCTCCCTTTGTTGCATCATCTTGTTGCGCCAGGTTGCTCACCGTGCCATGCGGGCCGGCTTACCTTCACCAGGAGGCCCCGGGAGGAGCCACAGCTGCTTCCCAATGGATATCTTGACAAAGGGTGAATGAAGTGTATTCCTTCTCCTCTTTCAGCTATGAGAAAGCTGAGTTTCTGTGAGGTGAAGAAGGTAGTCAGGGACAGCAAGAGGATGGGGACCCAGAGAGACAGGTGGACAGGATGGGGACCCAGGGAGACAGGATGGAGGTCCAGCAACCAGAAGTCAGGATATAGGATCAGGGAGACAGGTAGATAGGATGGAGGTCCAGGGAGACAGGTGGACAGGATGAGGGTTCAGGGAATCAGATGGACATGATGGGGGCCAGGGAGACAGGTAGACAGAATGGTGCCCCAGGGAACTGGTGGACAGGGTGGAGGCCCAGCTGTCTGCTTGCTTACCGGTGCCTTTTGTACCATATCATGCTATCTTCTAAAAATATGCAAATAATTATTAAATTATTAGGGATATTAGGAGTCTTCAAAAGAACCCTTGATTGGCACAGTCCCTTGTGGATTAGCCCTCCATGATCAAGTCCTTCCCTATCTGGCAGGTTCCAGTCAATTCTTTTACATTTTCCCTTATAGAATTTAAACTTCTTTCTGTCATAAATAAATTTTCTTTCTTCTCTCCACAAGTAGACCCCTATAATCTTTACATTAAAACAATCTGGCAAAAGGACAGAGAGTATGGTGATTTGCATGGGCACATATTGGGTGCCATCAGGAATGATTATGGGAGTCAGATGCTCTTTTTCATGGCTGTGAGATCTTTTGGGGAAATTCAGTTTAAGGAGCCCATGCTTTGGGGACTTGAGTTCTCTCAGGTTATATTTGAAAAGATTCCAAATTTACAGAAGTGGTTGTATCTTGGGAGTGAGTGTATGGAGGGGTGGCCTAAGGGCAAGTCATGGAACATACCACTTCCTTTTGCTCCAATTCCTTCCTCAAGAAAATATTTTTATAGAGTTAAAATATGGCTGTGTAAAGTTAGCCTGGGGCTAAGGAGACTTCCAAAAATGGATCAGAGATCCAAAAGGAAGAGGGCCAGGAGTGTGAAAGAGAAGATAAAACATCCTCAGGGAGCCAAAGTTATTTCTCTCCATTTTCACTTCTTGATTTATTGAAGACTCTAAAGTTGATGAGGAATAGCCACAAAGAATCGCATGCACAGCCAGACACAGGAAATGAAGTCATTCTCAGGGCTTGACCTTCCCGTCTCTCAGGGCAAGGTCATTCTCATCTCTGCTTCTCTCTGTGGTTGGAATTGCTCAGTGGGATCTTCAGTCCACACATGGTAGAAAGTAGCCTCCTACTTGATTGTTTTTTTTTTTTTTAATTTTTATATATATTTTATTTGAAGTATGTTTTTTTTTTTTATTATGGATAAAAATCAAAATTCTCACAATATATACAAACATTTGCAAAATGATATATAAATATATATGCATATATGTG
>JAKSZT010054399.1:16879024-16918790 GCA_026826555.1 Tolypeutes matacus
CCGCCTGTGCCAACCTCCACCGGCAGCCTCAAAACTCACGAATCTCCGCCATTCGGTCCACGCCGCCGATCCACGCAGATAGATGTCCCAAGCTTCTCAGTCCATGCGTGCATAGCACAGACCCCCGGGCAGGACCCCGTTCACAATCCGCCTTGCTCTGGGAGCTTGCAGTGTGTGCCCTCCTACACTAACGCCCTGATTGATTTTTATTCTTAGGGCTGGTGACTGTCAGCCAATTGTTTCTGTGTCTGACTATATATATATATATATATATATAATTTATTGAAGTATATCATTCATACATGAACATACATAAACTATAAGTGTTCAGTAAACACTGTGAACTTACAAAACAAACATGTACAACATCACACAGGACTCCCCCACATCACCCCACCACAAATACTTTGCATTGTTGTGAAACATTTGTTAACAAATCATGAAAGAGTATCGTCAAAGTATTACTACTAACTATAGTCCGTATCTTACTCCCCTATACTTTTTTTAAAAAGGATTTATTTATTTATTTATTTACTTTTTTCCATTTTTACCACCTCTCCCCCCCATTTTCACTGTTTCTGTGTCCATCCGCTTGGTGACTCTGTGTCCATTTCCTGCCTTCTCTTCTCATCCTTCTCTTCCTATCTTCACCGGGATTCGATCCATGGAAACTCCAATGTGGGAGAGAGGCATCTAAGTGCCTGCGCCACCTTAGTTCCTGTTTTTTTGGTGCGTCTCGTCTTGGCTCTCCCTTGTGTCACTCTCCTGTTATATCGTCATCTTGCTGCGTGGTTTGTGAGACCTGGTGGAGCACCCGTGCATGGGGCCTGATGGCCCAGGCACCTTCTATATTTTTCTTTTTTAAATTTTTACCAGGAGGTCCTGGGGATCGAACCCAGGTCCCTCCATGTGGGAGACGGATGCCCAACTGCCCGAGCCACATCTGTCCCCCCGATATATCTCTTAATGTTGACCAAAGATACCCAAAGTTACTGTCTTTTCCAATACAGGATGGTCATATAATAAATTAGGCTTAGTTTATCACCAGCATTCTAAAAACAAGACCTAGGGAGAAAAATTAGGTCTGGGGACACATGCATAGTTTCTAATATAGTGAATGTTTAGCCTACCCTGATTATCACAGAATCAGGACAGTGAGAATATTCGCATTATATATATATTCTTAAAATGGGGAGTTTGATGGGTCCCTGGTGTTCATCCTTGGTTCAATTAGCTGTAGCCAGGAGGGACGGTCTCATACCCTTCTAGAAGGCCTACCTCCTCTAGAGGCTGTAGGATAACCCATTGTTTTAGAAGGGGATGTGGGCTGGGCACTCCAATTGGCTGATTTCTCTGGTACCACTTACTATATATGTGTTAATGCCAAAGACATCTATGTACTTCCTCAATAGTTGATTTCTTGAGTTACTGCCTATTTTCAGAGTAAATTTTATGTTCATAATAGCTAGCATCCCCTGGAATGTGAAGCCTAGAGCAATTGTCCCATCTATAAGGGATGGTTCTATAAGAGGACTTTTAAGGAAAAATGCCTAAATTAACCAAAGACAGGCTTTAGGTGTCTTAAGTTGGAATTAGCTCTTTTTTAAACTTTTTGATTTTGATTTCATATTAGGCACTGGTAAGAGCTGCATAGAACTGCTTTGGGAAGATAAAACCTTAACAGAGGGTTGTAGAAGCACTCTGTACTAAAAGAACAGACCCATATATCTGTGGGCCAATACCTGACTGTTCTGTTCCATTGATCTATTTATCTATCTGCAAATACCACACTGTTTTGATTACTGCAGCTTTATAATAAATCTTGAAATCAGGTAGGGTTAGCAATCCCACAACTTTGTTCTTTTTCCTTCAGAGTTGTTTTAGATTTTAGAATCAGCTTGTATATGTCTATAAAAAAAACGCTGCTAGTATTTTGATTGGGATTGTGTTGATCATTTGGGGAGAATAGACATCTTAATAACATCGAGTCTCCCAACCAAGTATATCTCCCCATTAATACATGTCTTCTTTAGCTTCTCTCAGCAATATTTTTTAGGTCTTACTCATCTGGTATTAGATTTATCCCTGTGTTTTATCTATTTTTTTTTTTTTTTTTTTTTTTTTTTGCTCATTGTCTGTCTGCTTTTTCTTTAGGAGGCACCTGGGTACTGAACCTATGACCTCCCATGTGGGAGGTAGGAGATTAACTGCTTGAGCCACATCCATGCCCTGTTTTTTTTTCTTTTTTTTTCTCATTGCTCTTTTTTTTTTTTCCCTCATTTTCTGCTCATTGTTTTTTGCTTGATGTCTTCTTGTTGTCTGCTTGTTGTTTGTCTTCTTTAGGAGGCACCGGGAACCGAACCTGGGACCTCCCATGTGGGAGGTGGGCACTCAACTGCTTGAGTCACATCTGCTCCCCTGGTGGTGTGGGTTTTAATTTCAATCTCCAAATGTTCATTCACTGTTAATATGTAGAAGTGCAATAGTGTTTTTTAAACAATTCCCCCTTAACCATATTCAGAAACAATTGAGTTTTAAAATATTGATCTTGTATCCTGCTGCTTTGTTAATTTTATTTATTATTTCTAGAATCTTTTAAATTTAGATTCCATTAGATTTTCTGCATAGGTGATTATTATGTCAGTGTATAAAGAGAGCTTTACTCTTTCCTTTCCAGTCTGGATGTATTTTGTGTCTTTTTCTTGCCTGATTTAACTGACCAGGACCTCCAGTATATTGTTGAATAGCAGTGGTGAAAGTGGGCATCTTTATCTTGTTCCTCATCTTTGGAGTAAAGCATTCAGGGTTTCACTATCATATGATGTTAGTGGCAGAGTTTTCATAGATCCTCTTTAGAAGGTTGAGGAAGTTCCCTTCTATTTCTAGTTTGTTGTGTGGTTGGATTTTGTAAAATACTTACGTGTCTATTGAGAAGATCATATGGTTTTTCATTTTAGTCTGTTAATGTGGTGAATTGCATTGATTTTCTAATGTTAAATAAATTTTGCATTCCTGATATTAGGGTTAGGCTTAGATTAGGGTTAGCCATATGTGGTCATTAAATCTTTTTTTTATATTGCTGTATTCAATTTGACAAAATTTTCTTTAGAATATTTGCATCTATGTCCATGAGAGGCATTGCCCTGTTTTTTTTTTTTTTTTTACCTTTCCTTATAATGTTTTTACCTGGTTTGGTATCAGTTATGCTTGCCTCAAAGAATGCGTTAGGATGTATTTCTTCCTTTTCAATTTTCTGGAACAGTTGGCATAGCATTGGCAAAATTTCTTTTTAAATATTTGGTAGAATTCTCCAGTGATGCCATCTGAGCCTGGAGATTTTCTTTTTGGGAAGGTTTTTAACTACCTATTAAGTTTCTCTAGTAGATATAGGGTTGCTCAGGTTATTTATTTCTTATGTGAGCTTTGGTATTTTGTGTCAAGGAAATTAGTAGTTGTCAAATTTATGGGCATAAAGTTGTTCATAATATCCCCATATTATTGTTAATATCTTTAAAATCTATGTCACCATTCTCATTCCCGATATTGATAATTTATTTCTTCTTTATTTGTTCCTGATCAGTCTGAGAAGAGGTTTCTCAATTTCATTGATCTTCTCAAGCAAAAAGCTTTTGGTTCCACTGGCTTTCTCTGTTGTTTTTCTGCTTTCTATTACATTTATTTTCACTTTGATCTTTATTTTCTCTTTCTGCTTAATTTGTTTTCGATTTGTTCATATTCTAGTTACTTAATGGTTTGTCATATACATCTAACTTATCACAGTTCACCTTCAAGTGATATTATACCACTTCACATATGTTGTAAGAATTTTATAATAGTATACTTCCATTTCTTTCCTCTCAGCCTTTATTCTATTGTTGTCATAAATTTTATTTATACGTATGTTGTAAACCCATAATACATTTTTAAAAATTTTTGTTTAAACAGTCAAATATTAATTCATATAGGTACATATTTTGATCTGGTGTCATTTACCTTCTGTCTGAAAGATTTCATTTTACATTTCTTGATGTTTTAATTTTCTGGCAATGACTTCTTTAAGTTTTTGTATGACTGAAAACATCTTTATTTTTGAAGATTTTTTTTGCTGGGTGTAGAATTTCAGGTTGACAGGCCTTTTTCTCCAGTAGTTTAAAGATAATTCCTCTACTGTCTTCTTTCTTGCATTGTTCCCCACAAGAGGTCTGATGTCACCCTTATTATTCTTTGTTTTTCTGCATATAATTTGCCCTTTTCTCTGACTGTTTTTAAGATTTCCTCTTTATTACTCATTTGGGAAATTTGATTATAATATGCCTTGGTGTGCTTTTCTTTGTTTCTTGGGCTTGAGGTTTGTTGAGATTCTTAGATTTGGGGATGTATAGTTTTCATCAAATTTGGAAACATTTTGGCCATTATTTCTTCAAATAATTTTCTGCCTAGAGTCTCTAAATATATATTTATTAGGTCATATGAAGTGGTCTCTCAGCCAAGTAATGCTCTTTTCATTTCTTGTATTCTCCTCTCTCTGGGTATGATTTTAGATAGTTTGTATTACAATGTCTTCAAGTATACTAAGATTTCCTTCTCTTGTGTCTAATAAACCAGTGTATTTTTTATCTGATAAAGTATAATTTTCATCTCAAGATGTTTAATTTGGGTCTTTTAAATATCTTCTATGTATACATAGTTTTTTAAACATATGGAATATAATCATAATACCAGTTTTTAATGTCCTTATCAACTAATTCTTATATATGTTAGTTCTGGGTTAGTTTCAATTAATTGATTATTCTCTTTACTATAGGTCTTTTTTTCTTGCTTTTTAAATATGCTTTGTAATCTTTGTTAGAATTTTTTCTTTGTTGGGTGCTGGATATTTTTGTACTCTGATGAGTATTCTTGCTCTTTGTTCTGGAATGCAGTTAAATTATTTGGACACAGTTAGATCCTCTTGGATCTTGCTTTTATGATTTGTTATATGGGTCCAGAGTAGCCCTTCATCTGGGACTAATTATCTCTCACAGTTGATGAAGGCCTTCTTGAATATTCTCACCAATAGCCTATGAATTATGAGTCTTCCCAATCTGGCTGGTAGGTACATGCATTATCGTCAGCCCTGTGAAGGGGCAATGGGCTATTCTTTAATCCTTTTGCAAGGTTCTTCCTTGGGCTCAGGTAGTTTCCTTGTGCACATGTGCTTATCATTACCATGCTGAATATCCAAGGTGGACCCTCTGAAAATCTCTGAGGTTTTGTCTCTGTAGCTTTCTTCTCTTTGACATCTATCTTAAAAACTTTGGTCTCTTTGAATTTAAGCTCTGTCTCTTCAACTCAGGGAGTCTTCTGGGCTCCATCCGGGTTTCCCTTCCCTGTGCCCTGGCCACAAAATTATGTCAAGACAGCAAGCTGGGACAATCATTAGGCTCATTTCATTTGTTTCCCATCTCTCAGGGATCCTTGTCCTCTGCTGCTTGATGTCCAGTATCTTGAAAATGATTGTTTTGTATCTCTTCCCTCCCTTCCTTTCTCCTTTCCTCCCTCCTCACTACTCTTTCTTTCTGTTAGTTGTTTTAGGATGGAAGATAATTCCAACCCCTGTTACTCTTATGTGGAAGCAGAAGACCCTCTCCTCTCAATTTTGCTATGACTTTCCAGAATTAAACTATTCTTTCTTTCTAAACCAAATTTGTAATATAGAACAGAGGGGAAAGAGACTGAGGTAGAAAGTTAACAGAGAGAAGTGTGATAGGCTTGGTGTGCTTATATTATAAAGTTATGTTTTTATAGCCCAGCCCTGTTCTTGCTCTTGCAGCCATTCTCTCCATTGTGGAAGCCCCATCATTGACAACTGCTCTAAATTCCCTGGACAAATCCTGACCTGAATTTAGAAGGAGGGCTCCACTCAATCACTCTGAGGCTCAGCATCAAGTAATGCTTGCCAGGGCTCCTGTCATGCCCTCACTTGTGGGGAGCCTTGATTCCTTGACTGCTTTTTCTCAGACCCCCACAACTGACTGCCTGTTTATGCCATATTTTATTGTAGCCCATCCTTGAGTATCAAGTTGTGCCTGTAAGACTGCACTGTCATTCGACACTTGCAATGCAGTAGTCAGAACTCCAGTTGGCAAATTTACTTCCTGATCTTGATCTTTCCCTCTGTGCTCCACCAAACTGAGCCAAGTACAGCCAAAAGTATGGCATTGTGTTTGTGTAAAATGAAGGGGAGAGCTGTAGCTCATGGATCTCATGGTTAGTTTTATTTTCAAATTTTATTGCCTAGGTTGACTATTTTATAAACTAAAAAAAAATCAATTTATTCTGTATGAATTCTATGAGGGTTTTGTTCCTATTAGAAACCATGTAAGTTAGAGTTGGTTGGAGTTAAGGTAGGCAAATAAGAAACTTGGCCAGAAACTAGAAATAAGGCCTGCCCAGAGTCATCATGATTCATCAGTCTGAACTGAAGCGCCAGCTATAAACATTTATTCATCTAACTTAAGATGATGTAAGAGGTTGGGTTAAAGAAAAATATTCTATTGGTGTTCTATATCTTTAAGAGATGCTACTCATTCTTTTGACATATATTTATCATATAAGGTGGATGTGGGGTCACAAAATAAATATGGTCCCTGCCTTCATGAAACTGCAGGGGTGGATGACTTGCATTTAACAAATAGTAGTGGGTGGGTGTTGTTTACAAAGATTAGGGGCAATTCGGAGTACTATGAGCCCATCATGCGGAAGTAATAATTAGTTTAGGGCCAAAGAAGGTGACTTTTTAAGCAATGGAAGAGACCTGATCACATTTTTGTTTTCAGACAATCATGTTAACTGTAGTATGAAGACGTCCAGCTTCATGGAATACTGGAATTTAGAGTACAACAGAAGTGCAGCAGCTAATGTACTGTTTAGTGTTTTGAAAACCATAAACCATCTTTCCTGATTCCAAATACTTCCTTTCTAACTTGGGTTGTTTTCCAACCCCCTCAGATAACAATAATATGTTTTCAAGACTGGGGATATATAGAGTCCATCATTATAAATCCTAAAGAAATAATTTTTCCCTTCATTTCCTGGGTTTTTCCATTGTCTAATGGAGTTGAGTTATAATACTACATTGGACTAAAAGAAGAAGTTTACATATCATCCTGCCGGGTAAACATTTCTTAAGCTTCCAGTTTCAGATCATTTACAATGAATTATTTTCCTACATTCCAAATTCTATAATTTCAAATTTCTGAATATCCTGAGACTTAGTGATACCAGGAATTAAATAGGCCATTTTGGGGCTATTAGAATTCCAGATGCTGCAATTGGGATAATATTTGCAATTTACTTGATTTTACATGGAAGTCGGCGATTTTAAAAAGTCTGATTCGCTGTAAAGAAAGTCAGACGTATTATTTAAGATTATCATGAGATGCCACACAGCATTACAGAACTTAGTGTCTAGCTCAGCCGGGTTCTGAGTTTCTTTGCTCTTATCAAACAGAAGTACCATTGGAGCCTCTGAGCAAATACCTTTTTGTAAAGTCTCCACAGATCCAGTTCATGCTCCAGACCTAAAACATACTTGTGCCATGTTAAAATGGCAGACCTTGTCTTTTGTAAGTGTGTGCATATGGGTTGAAACACATTAATCATTTTGCAAAATCCTTCAAGTGTTTGTGTGGTAAAGTCAATAAACTAGATTCCAAAACAGGTGAGGCTTTGCCAACAGGCGGGACCATGGCAGGGTGGGATTCTGGAATTTCTTTTTTAACGCTACATGCCATCAAGGAAAAGTGTTTCAAATGTGGAGGGTGAGTCCAATTATGCCAAGTTCTGGAGTTTTTTTTTTTTTTTTTTTAATGTCCTGTTTTGAAAGCAATTTCAGGCTTTGTAGCAAGCTACAATTATTTCTTATTTTAGCGCAGAGCCTTAAATCTCAAACTCTGCATCTTCACCTCCTTGATTCCCAAACTTGCCATTTTATGAAAGTCCAGGAAGAAGTGGCTGTTCCACTCGTTCTCTAACTTGGAGAGTGTGCAACCGATATCACTCTGACCACTTACAGCTAATTCCAGGCGGCACAGCCAGGAACCTGACACCTCTAATGGATTCATCACTATTAATAAGTCAGACGCCTAATTTACTACGAGTTGGCACTAGCAGCAACGCCGAGTAAATATCACATGTCTCAGCTGACATGCTGATGCTTCCCTGCTGAAAAGGACCTCTCTGCCAAAGTCAATGGAAAAAAAACAAAACAAAAAATCTGACAATGCTGGATGACTAGAACTTCATCTCTTGCAGTACATTTGGCAGCTTGCACATTTTTGCAAAACGCAGCACGTTTTAAAAATTCCTCTAATTAATGATGATCATCATAACAGAGATATTTCGTGAAAGGGGGAGAGACTGACTTTCATGTTCTCCTTGTGGAGCCTGCAAAAGTGAAATTGATGTTGGCAAGCAAGGACTTAGGATCATCTGTCACTGCAGATCAATTCTCAAGAGCCTAGGTCATACTCACTGCCCGTGTTGTTGGCCAACAAATGTGTATAATTGGCCTAAGTTGAAAGACTAATTTCTGCTCTGTTGGAAAGGATCAAGCAACTAAGAATGAAGCCCTTCAGCAAGGCTCTTCATCTCTTTGTTCTGGGTAAATGTCTAGAGAGCTGTATATTGGTTTTTGTTTGCTCAGTAGCTAGACAGCCTACAGAAATGATGTCCAAAGAACTTATGTGATTTTGCAACTTTACAATCTCTAGATGACCTGGGAATGCCCTGGGCATTGGGTGCCGATTCAAAGGTCATGTCCTCCCATAAAAGTGAGAAGTGTAATGATGAGGCAATGGGGATTATTTGTGGCACCCAAGACAGAGCAGTGGGAGGCACATCTCTCATCTCTATTATGTCAGGGGCATGATAAAATAAAACATAAAAAATAAACTGATCTGGCTTCAACTTGCAAAATGAAGATCTCCCTTTTGGAAGGAGGAAATCCTTGAAGTTTCAGGGCTTGTTCTATTTATTACCTTGTGGGAATAAACTGAAAGCTAAAGAAAAAAAAATGTTTTCTTTGATGCCATCATAAATCCTTACTCTCTTTGCTCACAAATACATGCCATGTTTTTAAGCTCAACAGTGTTTCAAGTTCAAATATTTCTTTGAGTTAAAAGAAAACTTAAAAAAAAATTCTTACATGTTAAATTAAACCAACAATTTAGGAACAGCTGAGTCCTACAAAGGAAGAAGTGTTCTGAATATAACCTGAGAACAAGAGGAAGAAGGATGAGGATGTGAGAGAAAAATGGTTTCCATGGTAACATCAACCATAATCAGAAGCAATAAAATATCTAAACAGTCACAGAATTGTCTGCCCTAATGATACACACAGAAAGAAAGAATTGAACATGGATTTCCTATGTATTATCACTCTAAAATCTTTTGAGCTTCTTGAATATATTAATATATGTCTTTTACCAAATTTGGAAAGTTTTTGGACATTATTTTCCAAATATTCTGTGCCATTCTCTTTCTCTCTCCTTTCATTCTAGGTTTCTAATTACATTTCAGATCTTCTGATTTTTGTCACTGAGGTTTTGTTCATTTTTCTTCCATCTTTTCTTCTCTATATTCTTCAGATTGGTTAATTTCTATAGATCTACGTTCAAGTTTACTGAATCTTGCCTTTGTCATCTCCACTCTCCTGTTATGCTCAGCTAGTAAATTTTTTTCTGCAATTTAGATATTGTCATTTTCAGATCTATTATTTCTACTTGATCCTTTGTAAATGTGCATTTTTGTGCTGAGTTTTTCTAGTTGTTCACTCATTGCAAGCATGTTTTCCTTTATATCCTAGAGCATAGTTTAATAGTTGTTTTAAAATTCTTATCTGCTGGTTACAGTCTGGGTAATCTTGGGCAAGGCTATCTTGAATGCTTTCCCTCTTGAGTTTCTTCAAATGTCTAGGTTTTGTGAGGTTTGCTGTGGAGACTGAATTATGGTGTGTTTCTGTGAAGAGTATTGCATTTTTATTTTAGCAGACAAGTAACTTGGCTGGACTGAAATCCCAAACACTATCTCTCCAAGTGTGGATTCGCCTCCATTTCTGCTTGCTTTGGAGTGCCTTCAGGTGGTGTTTTTTTTTTTTTTTTTTGGTTTGTCCGGTGTTTATAGTTGTTATCTGTGGGAGGGCTGGTCTCATAGGAACTATTGCTCCATTACCAGAAGCTGGAAATCCTTTTTACTCCTTTGAACCAGATTTTAGAAACATTCCTACCTGGGAAATATATTTCTAGGCATAATTGTTTATAAATCATGTTTTGATTGAACGATCAAACCCCCATAACAACCCAAATCTCATGCTGGAATCTTTGCTACAAAGTAGAACTCCATAAATACAATGTATTCATTACCCATACTTTTCATTCCTTTATTCTTTTATCATTCATTCAATAAGTATTCATTGAAGTTTTACTATGTGCCAGGCACAGGGTTCTCTATTGGGAATAAAATAGATATCAAGATAGGCAAGAAACTGTGACAGGGGAGGGACACTGGTACAGGGTGTTGGTGATGGGGGGATGTGTGGGGAAGTGTGCACCTGGGGCATGCCTCTATGGAATATGAATGGGTCCATGTGGTCATAGGGTGCTATCTGAGTGGGTGGAGAACCACACAATAACCAACAAAATATTAAATTCCCATCTTGGGGAGTCCTGCTACATTCTCAAATAGAGTGTCAAGAATCTCTAGAGTATATAGGCCTAGTAAAAGAAAACAGACCAATATGCCAAGCCCTCGAAATTAATGCTTGTATTTATGAAACTTATTCTTGTGAAATTGAAACTTAACCTAGTAATATCTATTACCTGAGAATTACCTCCTGAAAACCAACTTGTTACTCAAATGTGACCTCTCTCTAAGCCAAACTTAGCAAATGAACTCACTATCTTCCGCCCAGCATGGGACATGACTTCTGGGGATGAGCTTCCCTGGCACTAAGGGATTAATATTTAGCACCAACTAGCAATGCATTTGGAAACAGACCTTGACCAAAAGAGGGAAACATTAAATACAAAGCAGTTTTTATGCTGAAAGATTTCAAAGTGAGTTGGGAGGTCATTCCAGAACTTATACTTAAGCATGTCTCAGGCATATCTCACTAACTACCACAGTAAACAAAGTCTCAAACATGGGTGCCCCAGAGGGCTTTAGAGACATCTGAACACTATAGGCAGGGCACACAACCCCAGGAAATCAGCACCCTGTTGGTGGGCCTTACCTTGGAATATATGATAACTTAATTCCCCAATGTAACAAAGTTAGACCATTTATTATTTCCTTGTACATGATTCTTCTGTCTTTTTTATTTGAACTTATAATTGGCACTATATTCATTTAATATATGTCCCAGAGACTTGAAATCTTCAGTCTATTCATATGCCAGTGGAACCCTGAATCTCAGCAGAGTTGTGGCCAACACCTACTCTCTTGTCCATTGGACTTGCCCGGGACAACCAACAAAATAATAGTGATGGACAACCTCCATCCCCAAAAAACAAAAACTGTCTATGACTGCAAGCAAAACAGTTCCTTCCATCTGTTTCATAAGATCTAAGCCCCCTCTCAGTCAGAAGCTTAGTGGGCATCACCATCCCAAAATCTTCAAAATTGAGGAATGAAAAACAAAAGGGGGGAATGCAACCATGGAACAAAGTAGACATTATTATTGTAGTAACAGAAGAACTTGTAACATTGGTATAAAGATAATGGTTACCAGAGATTCTGAGGGGATGGGGAGGAAAGAATAAGTATAACATGGGCATTTTCAGGGCTTTGGAATTGTTCTGCATTTTGTCAAAACCTGTAAAGTTGTGTGGTACAGTGTAAACCATAATGTAAACTATAGACCTTGGTTTGTGGCAGTGCTTCAATATTTGCTCATCAATTATAACAAATGTACCACACTAATGTAAGATGTTATTAATGGAGGGAATGTGAGAATGGGTGGGGTATTTGGGCATTCCTTATATTTTCAATGTAACTTTTCTATAACCAGAACTTCTTTAAAAATAAAGTTTATTATATGAAAAAAGTAATTATAATAGAACTAAATATCATTAAATATATAATGTTAAGTTCCCCAAGTGTCTTCCACTAAATTTACATTAAAATATGTAACATTCTGAATGCCTGCTGACAAGAGGACAATATTCATTAATTAATAAATCTTCCATAAGCACTTGACTCACACACACACAAAAGAGAGGCAAGGTCCTGGCTATTATGGAGCTGACATTCCAGTGATTTCTCAGTTTTCTATGTAGAAGAGAAGAGGAAAAAACATGACAGCAAACTTGTCCAAAAAATTCTATTGAGCTAAAATAAAACAAAATGGACCCCAAGGAATGGCCGTCCCATAGGCCCTTAAAAATACCAAACTGAGGTATAGATTAGACTTGTATGGGAGCAGTATGATGGGGATTCTAAGCTCCCTTTTACCCTTCAATACTGTAATGAGCTTATTTTGTACAGAAACGTGACTGTTCTTCTTGAAAGGATGAAAGAATTGGGGTATGAAGTTTGTGTTTTGTGTTCCCATACTCCACTTTAGGTAGGTTTTTGCACTTGATTGTGCTCTCAACAAGTCAGTTCCTTAAACTTCAGGGGGCGCTCTCTGGTCCAACCATCTTTTTTCCTAAGTTTAAAGAAGACCTTTCCTAGGATATGGGCATGAGGGCAGCAGAGCTGATTTCTTTTAGCGCTGTATATTCAGATAAGATGGACTGCTAAAGGTTGAGATGCAATGTGTTATAACAAAAAATGCCCCAGGCTGGGCACCCTGAGACCCCAGTCTTCTCCTACACCTGTTACGTGGACCAATTGTTGCCCTTTTATGGAACTCAGGTTCCTCATCCTTGAAATGTGCAGGTTAGACAAATTGATTTTCCCTTTCAAACCAACTCTTAATAAAAGAACAGATCGGAGTCTGGTGACTTGCCAGTGGGAGTTTGTGCTTCTGAGAGTGACAGAGTTGGACTCAATTATGGCTTCCCTATACATGGCTCATCTGTTCCTTCTATTTAAACCTATGCTTGGTATTGGAGTTTGTAGGTGTACGTCCAAAAGACTGGAATCTTTGGGCTGTCCATGTGCCAGCTGGGCCCAGTGCCTAAGCGGAGTTGCAACACCTACTGTCCAGTTCACTGGACTCACCCAGGACAACTAACAAGGAGGTGAGGATTGACAACCACCATACCAAGGAAACAAGACAGCCTACAACTACAAGCAAGAGAGTCTCATCCATCAGCTGTATGGGATCAAAACCACCTTTCAATTGGAGGTGGAGTAGATACCACCATCCCAGAATCCTCAGGATTGGGGAATGAACTATGGACTAGAGTGGACTTACTGGTATTCTACTATAGACATATTGCTGATTCTAGCAATGGAAGAAATTACAACATTGATATGAAGGCAGTGGCCACTGGAGGCCCTGGGGGCAGGGAAAGGGAAAAACAGGTATAATATGGGGGCTTTTTCAAGACTTGGAAATTGTCCTGAATGGCATTGCAATGACAGATATAGGCCATTTTATATCATCCCATAATAGACAGAAGTATGTGGGAGAGAGTGTAGACTACAAGGTGAACTATGGTCCATGCTCAGTAGCAATGCCCCAGGATGCATAAATCAATTGCAATGAATGTCCACAGTAATGAAGGATGTTGTTTATGTGGGAGTGTGTAGGAGGTGTGGGGAGTGGGGTATATGGGAATCCCTATATTTGTTTGTGTAACATTTATGTAATCTAAGTATCTTTTAAAAAATAAAATAAATAAATAAACTGGAAGGGCAGAGGGGCACTTCAGTTCTGGGGATGAAGTAGATGATTAAACAGACAGGGATGTTTGTATTTCAGTAGGAGTTGACCCTCCTTACTATCCACTTCCCACTCCCGCCTTTAATTTTTAAGCCCAAGTGATGGCTCCCTAGTTGTAAATCAGGAGTATTTTGGGGGTTGAGGCTAGAATATTTTAGAGACCAGGTGGGTCTCTTAGGCCCCTAAAATATCAAGAGCACACAAACACACACCCTGACACACATCACAAGTGTAAGTCTGAGGTCAACACTGAAAATAAACATTTTCATGTGAAGACTTCTGTCCTCTCTTTGTTTGAGACTCTCCTGGTTGGGGGCTGCAGTGTCACACACATGCGATGGCATGCTTTATTTAGTGCTGAGTGCCTTGTGTGCCCAAGCTGAGAGCAGTCCCATCTGTGGTTTCCACCCTGCGGCCTTCTCAGAGCTCTGTGACCAACATGCAGGGGTTGTCCTGTGAGTCGGGTGAAGGGGGTTGGATCAAGCCCATCTGAGAGACAAACACACCAACTGGCTGGGCACAATGACAGGCAGAAAACAGGCTAGGGAAAAATGAATGTGCAATATGTTGTGAGAGGGAGAGAGAGGGAAAGAGAGAGCGAGAAGGAAAGGAGGAGAGAAGGAGAGGGGGTGGGGAGAAAGGATGAGGAGAGAAGGAGAGAAAGGCACACAGAGAGGGACAGAAAGAGAGGGAAAGACAGAGGGAGAGAATGAGGGGGAAAGAGAGAGCAAGAGAGAGAGGAGACAGAGAAAATGAGAGAGAGAGAAAATGAGAGGGAGAAAAAGGGAAAGAGAGAGAGAGTGGGAACAGACAGAGAAACAGAGAGTGAGAGAATGAAAGGGGGAGAGGGAACAAGACAGGGAGAAGACAGACAGAAAATGAGAGGAGAGAGAGAGAAGAAATGAAAGGGAGAAGGTGAGAAAAGGACAGAAAGAGGGAGAGATGAAAGGCTGGTCTCCATTGCTGAGGGAAGGATTGCTGAGGTAGCCATGGACTAGGATGGCTCACCAGAAACCCATGAGGCTTCTCAGAGATGTCACTGGAGAAGACAGCCAGAACTTTAATATGTCCTTTCTTCTAGAAAGCAGTCCTACCACAGAGGACTCATGTCTGGGATGCACTCATTTGTCCCCGAAATAACCAAACCCATGTCCCCCTAGAGTCAAGGGCCTAGACTCTGCTCCAAACTTCCACAGTCTGCATCAACAACATTGGCCAGGTCAGCGTTCTCCTTCAAGAACCAGCTACAATTCCTTGACCTTGTCTACCCTTCTGGCCCTTGGCAAATCCTGCCTCAATGTGTTTCCTACAGGCATCTTGTATAAGAGAGCAGGCACGCTGAGGATAGGAACTGGGCACTGACTTCTCATCTGCCACAGTGTCCAGCACGCTACTTTGTCACCAGGTTCCTACAAAAAGTGTCCTTTGACTTACTATTTTAGTGACACATTATCAGACTTTTCTTTATATAAGTAGCCTTGAGATGAAATGAGTCCCTCAGCTAAATTAAAGGCCAGTCTTTTCCATTCTGATGTGCTACAGATAGTCCTGCACCTGGGTCTGTCTGTTGGGATGCCCAAGCTGGGGGTCACTGGGTCAGCTGAAAAGGACACCCAGAGTGATTGTAGCAAGAACTTCCTTTGTCCACTGGAATACATAATTCTTGCTGGGGAGGGGGATGTCTAGAATGTTTTAGTTATATCACAACCACACCAACCATGAGGTCCTTCCAGGAACTATGGTGCTGTCAGCTCTGATTAAACAATTAAACCAATGGGATATTACAAAAGCCAGGCTTAAACCTTGCTTCAAGTATCTTGAAAGGTTGAGAACTCTCAAGAAAAGGTTTCAATGTGAGTCTGAAGAACAATCTATTTGAATTCAGTGTCATTGAAAAGTGTAGAAAAGCCAGTTCTACTTTCTGGCATCAGATGGCAGAGGTCAAGAAACTTGAAGGTGCCTCACCTGGACCTCTGGAACAATGCAGCACCAAGCTGTTTGCTTCTATCTTGGAGGGAACCCCCACTTCTACATTCCACGATGGTCAAAGACAACCTTCCATTGGTAGACTTGGTGAAGTCAGGGATCTCTCCAGTGGTTTGCTGTAACAACTCAATAAGCAAATGACAGCAAAACAAAAAGGAGGTGATTCTCTCAAGCTCAGGCTGCATCCCAAACTCCTTGGAGTTAGCATTTCTTTCTTCATGGCACCAGGTGAATGCCAGCCTTGGACATACTGGTGCCTAGAATACCTCTACTGCCTCAGAGAGTTAGGGAATTCCTGGCAGCAAACTCCCATCCTTCAAGTGTCTGAGCTCAAGGGCTCTTAAAGTGGCCATTTGCCAGAGAGGTGAGCAACATTGGAGTGGTCTGACTCTAGTCTGGAGGAACTTGTTCCTTTGGAATCTGGAATTAGGCAGCCCACTTGTGTCTGAGTCCAGAACTTTGCCCTCACGTGCCCACTTGGAGCTCAGATGAGCACCGCCTGAAGGTTGTGCTGGTCTAAGTGAGGACATTAGCAGCAGATGGAATTCCAGGACATCTGAAAACTTGTCCTCCACTTTAGTTCCTCCATCAGCAACAGACTTGAATGGTGTGAAGCTGGGCTTTATAACTTCTGATCAGACCCTGAAATGAAAGGGACATGAGTGTTTAGCAAGTCAAAGCATCACTTACATGTTGGTACGGACATATTATCTGTATCTTCATTAGTGTCAGGAAGTGATTTCAAAGGATTGAGTTTCTCATGATGTTCCCACACCCCCTGTGGACTGTCACTGCTTAGCTACATTCTTGGATGTGAGCATGTCAAGTGATGACACCATCTGTCTGTCTCTCTGCAGCTATTTTCCAACACTACATTCATTAATTTGAATGGAATGTTGAGATTCCTGAACCAGACCAGGTTGCCTGGGAGAACATGCTCTCCAGATGTATTGACTGTGAGAAAGGGAAAGATGAGGCATGTGCTTAGTGGACAGGGTGGGAATTAATGGGCTGTTATGACCCAGAGCTCTGGGTAGCAAGGTCATAGGGAAGGTGTTAGAAGCTTTCTCTTGAATTAAAGTCACCATCTCCACAACATTTGGAATGCATTTGGAATTCTTTGAAGGGATTTCTATAAAAATACTTCTACTTCTTATAAAAGGTAATGTATGGGAGGGGACAAAGCAACAACAAAAACAATAATAGCTTTCACAAGGCAAGCACTGAAACATTAGCTGGTGATCCAGTCCTGTCTGGCCCCTGCTGTGGATGTTGGATGAATCATGTGGTTCATCAGCCTAAATATCCTGTCATACCTATTGGTGCTCAGGAACCCTGGTGTTTAATTTCTGACTCAGATATGTGGAGGAGAATTTGTGATTGTGCATTTTCTTTTTTGTTTTAAACAAATCAATTTTATCGATACATATTAATAAAGCATACAATCCATCCAAAATGTACAATCAGTGGTATTTGGTACAATACATAGTTGTGCATTCATCAATTCAATAACTATAAGAGAATTTCCATTATTCCAATAATAATAATAAACAAAAAAACAGACAGAAACTCATCATCTCTCAATCTCCTATGCTTCCCCTGCTGTACATAGCTGCTATTCTGTTTCTGTCTCTCTAATTCATTTGTAATTACATTTTGTATAGATGGAGTCAAGCAATATGTAGTACCTTGTGTCTAGTTTCTTTCCCTTAGTATATTTCCTTTTTTAAAACCTTGCTGGAAGATTATTAATATACTACTATATACTACTGTTCAGAGTTTGCTTTGATTGTACTTTTGCCTGATATTAACATCTTGTGACATTAACACACATTTGTTCAGTTTCAAAGCAAAACAGGCTTACATGTGCAATTTTGACCATATTCATATTTCACATAAGGTTTCACTATCCTATATAGTCCCATGTTACTTTTTTTTAGCTTTCCTAATAGTAATATACATGACCTTAGACTTCCTCTTTCAACCATTGTCATACCCATGTAAAATCACTGCTAGTTACAAACACTATGATGTGCTTTCAGCATTTCTATTCATTTACAAAGATTAACAAATGACCTTTTAAAAATATATATACCAATTCTGCACAGGTTAACCCTCAGATTTCCATTATCTAACCTCATTCTATTTTCTGATGACCTATATTCTAGTTATAACTCCAGAGTTTGCGCAATATATTTAGTTTATAATAGCACAACCATACAGTATTTGTCCTTCTATGTCTGGCTTGCTTCACTCAACTAATGTCCTCCAGGTTCATCCATGTTATCATATGCTTCATGACTTCATTTCTTTTTACAGCTGCATAATATTCCATTATGTATATACCATGTATTAGTCAGCCAAAGGGGTGCTAATGTGAAATATCAAAAATGGGTTGGTCTTCATAAAGGGTATTTATTTGGGGTAGAAGTCCACAGATACCAGGCCACAAAGCATTAAGTTTCTTCTTTCACCACAGTCCATTGCCACGTGTTAGAGCAAGACAGTTGCCGACGTTTGCCAGGGTTCAGGCTTCTAGGGTTCCTCTCTTCCCGGGGCTGCGTTTCTCTCTGGGCTTAGCTCCTGTTTCCTCCATAAGGTCAGCTGGCTCCTGTTTCCTCCACAAGGTCAACTGTAGGCGATCAGGCGAATGGCTTGCTTCTCTTCTCCTGGGGCCTTCTTTCCAATATCAAAACTGCTTCTCAAAACACTGCTTCAACTGTCCTTTGCCTTGCCTTTTATATTCAATTCCCCACCCACCAAGGGGTGGGGCTCAATGCCCTAATCCTAACCTAATCATGCCCAGATTAACAGATCAGTTTACAAGCATGATCCAATTATATTTTTGTAATTCATAATTATATCAAACTGCCACATACCACAATTTGTTTATTGTGAAAGGATATTCATCAGTTGATGGACACTTGGATTGTTTCCATCTTTTGGCAATTGTGAATAATGCCACTATGAACATCGGTGCAGATGTCTGGTCGTGTCACTTCTCTCAGTTATTCTCGGTATATACCTAGTAGTGTTATTGCAGGTCACGTGGCAAATCTATATTCAACTCCCTTAGGAACTGCCAAACAGTTCTCCACAGTGGCTGTACCATTCAACATTCCCACCAACAGTGAATAAGCATCCTATCTCTCCACATCCTTTCCAACACTTGTAGTTTTCTGCCTTTTTAGTAGTGGCCGTTCTGATATGTATGAAAGGATAGCTCATTATAGCTTGGGTTTGCATTTCCCTAATCACTAATGATGTTGAACATATTTTCATGTGGGTTTTTTTTTTTTTTTTTTTGCCACTTGTATTTCTTCTTTGGACAAATATCTATTCAAGTCTTTTGCCCAGTTTTTAATTGGGTTGTTGGTTTTTTTGTTGAGTTGTAGCATCTCTTTATATATATCATGGATATTAAACCCTCATTAAATATATAATTTCCAAATATTTTCTCCCATTGAGTCCTCTGAGGTGAGAAAGTCTTTAATTTTGAGGAGGTATCATTTATCTACTTTTTCTTTTGTTGCTCATGCTTTCTGTATAAGATCCAACAAACTACCACCTACCACAAGATCTTGAAGGTGTTTCCCTACATTTTCTTCTAGTAGTCTTATGGTCCTGGTTTTTATATTTAGGTCTTTGATCCATTTTAAGTTGATTCTTGTATAGGGAGTGAGATAGGGGTCCTCTTTCATTCTTTTGGTTATGGATATCCAGTTCTCCCAGCACTATTTGTTGAAGAGACTGTTTTTTTCCCAGTAACAAGGGCTTGGTAAGTTTGTCAGAAAACAAGTTGGCTGTAGAGGTGGAAGTTCATCTCTGGAATATCAGTTCTATTCCACTAATATCTTCATGCCAATACCGTGCTGTTCTGACCACTGTAGCTTTGAAATATGTTTCAAGGTCAGGCAGTGAAAGTCCTCCCATGTCACTCTTCATTTTTAGGATGCTTTTAGCTATTTGGGTGCAATTTGCCTTCCAAATAAATTTGGTAATTGCCTTTAATATTTCTGTAAAGTAGGTTGTTGGAATTTTGATTGGTATTGCATTAAATCTATAACTCTTGTTGGGTAGGATTGACATCTTCATAATATATAGTCTTCCAATCCATGAACACATAATATATTTCCATTTGTTTAGGTCTTTATTTAAAAAAATTTTTTTTTCAAAGCAACTTTAGATGACATAAATGTTATATCAAAAAGTTCCATATACCCCATCCCCTGCCCCTCTCACACTTTCCCACATTAACATCTTTCATTAGTGTGGTACATTTGTTACAGTTGATAAACACATATTGAAGCATTGCTGCTAACCTGTTGCTGTTGTAAATGGATTTTTTCCCTGATTTCCTCCTCAGATTGTTCAATACTAGTGTACAGAAACATTACTGATTTTTGTATGTTGATCTTGTATCCTGCCACTTTGCTGAATTCATTTATTTGCTCAGGTAGCTTTGTGGTAGACATTTCAGAATTTTCTAAATATAGGATCATGTCATCTGTGAATAGTGAGAGTTTTACTTCCTTTTTTCCTATTTGGATACGTATTTTTTTTTTCTTGTCTAATTGTTCTAGTTAGAACTTGTAGCACAATACTGAATAACAGGGGTGACAGTGGGCATCCTTATCTTGTTCCAGATCTTAGAGGGAAAGCTTTCTATATTTCCCCATCATTGAGTATGATGTTGGCTGTGGGTTTTCCATATATCCCTTTATTATATTGAGAAAATTTCCCTCTATTCCTATCTTTCAAAGTGTTTCTTTTTGTTTGTTTTTTTTTTTTTTTTTTTTTTTTAGGAAATACTGGGGATTGAACCTGGGACATCATATGTGGGAGGTAGGCACTCAACCACTGAACTATATTTCCTCCCCTTTTTCAAAGTGTTTTTATCAAGCAAGATCCTGGATTTTGTCAAATGCTTTCCTGCATCAATTGAGATGATCATGCCTTCTTTTTTCCTTCAATTTGTTAATGTGGTATATTATGTTTATTTTCTTGTGTTGAACCACCCTTGCATACCATAAATGAATCCCACTTGGTAATGGTGTATAATTCTTTGGATATGCTGTTGGATTATATTTGAAAGTATTTTGTTGAGAATTTTTGCATCTATGTTCATCAGAGAGATTTGTCTGTAATTTTCTTTTCTTGTGGTATCTTTATATAGCTTTGTTATTAGCGTGAAGTTGGCTTCATTAAATGTGTTGGGTAACTTTCCCTCCTCTTCAATTTTTTGGAAAAGTTTAAACAGGATTGGTATTAATTCTTCTTGAAATGCTTCTTAGAATTCACCTGTGAAGCTCTCTGGTCCTGGACTTTTCTTTGTTGGGAGATTTTTGATGAGTGTTTCAATCTCTTCAAATGTGATTGGTTTATTGAGTTCTTGTATTTCTTGTAGAGTCAATGTTGGCTGTTTGTTCATTTCTAGGAATTTCATCTAGGTTGTCCAGTTTGTTGGCACACAGTTTCTCATAATATATTCTTTTGATACTTTTTATTTCTGTAGGATCAGTCGTAACTTCCCACTTTTCATTTCTGATTTTATTTATTTGAATCTTCTCTCTTTTTTCCTTTGTTAGTCTAGCTAATGATTTCTCAATTTTATTGATCCTCTCAAAAATCCAGTTTTTGGTTTTGTTGATTTTCTCTATTTTGTTGTTGTTGTTGTTATGGTTCTCAATTTCATTTATTTCTGCTCTAATCTTTTTTATTTCTTTCCTTATACTTGCTTTGGGATTCGTTTGCTGTTATTTTTTAAGTTCCTCCAGGTGTTCAATTAGGTCTTTGATTTTAGCTCTTTCTTCTTTTTTAATACAGGCATTTAAGACTATAAATTTCCCTCTCAGCACTCCCTTTGCTGTATCCCATAAGTTTTGATAAGTTGTATTCTCATTTCATTCATCTCAATGTATTTACTAATTTGTCTTATAATTTCTTCTTTTACCCACTGTTGTTTAGAAGTGTGTTGTTTAATCTCCACACATTTGCAAAGTTTCTCCTTTCCCATCTATTAATGATTTCCATTATGTTTCATTCCATTATGATCTGAGAAGGTGCTTTGTATAATTTCAGTGTTTTTATATTTATTGAGACCTGCCTTGTGATCTAACATGTAGTCTATCTTGGAGAAAGAGCCATAAGTACAGTATATTCTGCTGATTTGGGATGCAACATTCTGTATATGTCTCTCAGGTCTAGTTCATTTATTATGTTGTTCAGGTCCTCTGTTTCCTTGTTGATCTTCTGTCTAGTTGTTCTAGCTAGTGATGTGAGTGGTATGTTGAAGTCTCCAGCTATTATTGTAGAGGTGTTTGTTTCTACCTTCAGTTTTGCCAGCGTTTGCCTGATATACTTTGGGGCACACTAGTTAGGTGCATAGATATTTATGACTGTTGTTTCTTCTTAGAGGATTGTCTCTTTTATTAACATATAAAGACCTTCTGTATCTCTTATAACTTTATTTTGTATTTAAAGTCTATCTTGTCTGATATTAGTATAGCTACTCCTGATCTTTTTTGGTTACTGTTTGAGTAGAGTATCTTTTTCCAACCTTTCACTTCCAGTTGATTTGTATCTCTGGGTCTAAAGTGAGTCTCTTATAGGCAGCATATGGATGGTTCATGTATTTTTATCCATTTTGTCAGCCTATATCTTTTGATTGAGGGAGTTTAATCCATTCATATTTAGTGATATTACTGTAAGTGCATTATTTACTTCTGCCATTTCATTCTTTGGCTTTCATAAGTCATATCTTATTTTTGTCTGTCTTTTTACTCTTTTGGTTATCCTTTCTGCTAGTCTTGCCTTCTGCACTCTCCTCCAAGCCTCTCTCTCCTGTCTTTTTCTTTTGAGCTGTAAGGATCCTGTTAATGCTTTTTGCAAAGGCAGTTTCTTTTTTATGAACTCTCTTAGTATCTGCTTATTTGCAAATATTTTAAATTCAACTTCATATTTGAAGGACAATTTTTCTGGATAAACAATTTTCAACTGGCAACTTTTATCTTTCTGTATCCTAACCATATCATACCACTGTTTTCTCACCTCCATGGTTTCTGATGGGAAATCTGCACTAAGTCTTATGGGGCAGCCCTTTTATGTGATGGTTTGTTATGCCCTTGCTGCTCTCAGAATTTTCTCTTTATCTTTGATGTTTGATGATCTGAGTAGTACGTGTCTTGCAGTAGGTCTATCTGGATTTATACTGATTGAGGTGTGCTGTGCTTCTTGGACATGTAAATTCATTTATTTCATGAGAATTGAGGAATTTTCAGCCATTATTTCCTCAAATACTCTTTCTGCCAATTTTCCCTTTTCTTCTTCTTCTGTAACTCCCATGAAATGTATGTTGTTATGCTTCATGTTATCATTCAACTCCCTGAGACCCTGCTCGACTTTTTCGGTTCTTTTCCCTCTCTATTCTTCCCTCTTTTCCATTTCAGCTGTTCTATATTCTGTGTCACTTATTCTTTCTTCTATCATTTTGAGTCTGCTGTTGTATGACTCTGTGTTTTTTTATTTTTTATTTTTTTTTAATCTCACCTATTGTGTCTTTCATTCCCAAAAGCTCTGTTATTTTTCTATTCAGGTTTTCAAAATTTTCTTTGTGCTCACCCAGTGTCTTCCTGATGTCCTTATCTCTTTAGCCATATTGTCTTTCAACTCATTGATTTGATTTAGGAGATTTGTATGAACCTCATTTTTAGTTTTCTTAAATCTTGTGTCTTTTCTGGGATGTTGCTATATTCCTTTGCTTGGGTCATTTCTTCCACTTTCTTAGTATGGCTTGTATTTTTTTTTGCTGTGTGTAGGCATCTGATTATGATGGTGAGTTACTCTGGTGCTCAATTTCTCTCTTTTGTGTAGGGATTTAGTAGTGGGAGGCTGTGTGTTAACTACTGTTCTTTGATTATTGGTTCATTCTTTTCCAGGACTTTAGGATTGTCCCTGTTTAGCTGCTCAAATCTGGCTCAGTGACCCAGTAATGGGTTGCAGACCCGCTTCCAAGGACCTTGGGGCAGAGAGGCTGTAAAGGTAGAAAAAAAAGCCTTTCTTATTTACTTTTAGTTTCTTCACATGTACTTCTTTGGTCTGTCAGCAGATGGCACCCTTCAGCAGCCCTCTCAGTTCACACTCCGGAGTGTGTTCACTGCAACACCAACAGCAATAATGTGACAGATGATCCTGCCTTGAGGCTCTTCAGAACCCCACAAATCGAACTTTCTCAGAAGCTGCTCTCCTCTGTTTGCTGGCAGCTCCTTCCCTTCTCTGGATTAGGAAATAATTCCACTCCCCTCTGCATCCACAATACCCAGTCCCTGTCAGTAGAGGGGATGACTGAGAGGGGTGGATCTCTTTAGTCCCATGACACCTCCCAAGGCAGACAATGGCATTGGCCTCACCTGGCCTGGAAGGGCTTTTGGGACACAGCAGACCAAATTTGTTGGTAAAAGCTAAATCAGCCTTAGACTCCATCACTCTCTTTCCTGTTTCCTGGGGAGGTGGATCCCTATGGCCCTCTCAATTCATAGCTACTGACCAGAAGCCAGAGAATTCAAAGCTGTCCTCTCCAAGGGTGGGGGAAAAGGTGCTGGCAGATACAGCTGCAGCTTCTACTCACAGTCTTTCCATTGAGATTCTTTTCTTGTGCTCCTCTCTCTTCTAGGTTGTGTCCAGCCCCTGGTGTCCTAAAGCCCAGAACATTTTTTCTCCAGGGCCATTTCTGCCTGTCCTCTAGCTATTTTTCTGGGAGAGAAGTGAGTCCTGTGTCTCTCTAGTCTGTCATCTTCCCAGAAGTGTGATTGTGCATTTACATTAGTGGTCAGCTTCCATTTTTACACAAGCAGGACAAAATTGATTCGGTAAATGGGATGTCACTGCATAACTTTCAAAGACGTATATTACAAAGAGGCATAAAGGTCAAATGCGTTGTACGTGAAGTAAAAATGATAATTGTAGTTGGAGACTTCAACACCCCAACTTTCTGCTGGATAGCAGAGCTAAACAAAAGATAAACCAAGAAGTAGAAGACCTAAATAATATATAAACCAACTAGACCTAACATAAAGAACACTCCCCCCAACAATAGCAGAATGTACATTCTTCTCAAGTTTGCATAGAACATTCTCCTGGATAAACCATTTTAGGCCACAAAATGTGTCAATAAATTTTAAAAGATTGAAATAATACAAACTATTTTCTCTGATCACAATGGAATAAAATTAGAAATCAGTGGAAGGAAAAATGACAAATATGTGAAAGTTAAATATATACTCTTAACCAATACGTCAAAGAAGTTCATAAATGCCTTCAGGTGAATGGAAATGAAAACCAAACATACCAAAACTAATGGGATGAAGAAAAAGCAGTGCTCAAAGGGACATTTACAGCTATGCCTACATTAAAGAAGAAGAATGATCTCAAGTTAATAATCTAACTTTCTACCTTAATAAACTAGAAAAAGAAGAGCAAACCCGAAGCCAGCAGAAGGAAGGAAATAAAGTTGAGTGGAGATAAGTGAAATAGGAAAACAATGAAACAAAAATTTGGTTCTTTGAGAAGATCAACAAAATTGCAAGCTTTTAGTTAGACGGTACAAGAACAAAAGAAAACTCAAATTACTAAAATCAGCAATAATGTATGAATATTACTATCATCATTTACAGGAATAAAACACAAGTATAAGAGAGTACTATTAACAATTGTATGCCAAAAAATTAGATAACTTAGTTGAAATGGATAAATTCCTAGAAAGAAACTGACAAAACTGACTCAAGAAGAATTAGAAAATCTGAATAGGCCTATAACAGAGATAGAATCGGTAATCAAAAGTTTTCCAACAACAAAAATATCCAGGACCAGATGGCTTAACTGGCGAATCTGTCAAACACTTAAAAAGCATCAGTCTTTCTCAAACTCTGCCAAAAAATAGAGGAGAGAATGCTTCCTAACGTGTTCTATGAAGCCATATCACCCTAATACCAAAGATAGCACAAGAAAGTAGAACCACAACCCAGTATCCCTAACAAGTATACATACAAAAATCCTCAGCAAAATGCTAGAAAATGGAACCCAGCAGTATATTAAAAGAATTATTATACACAATGACTAAGTAATTCTAATCTGAAGTAAATACCCAGGAGAATTGAAAACAAAAAGTTACAACTGTTTATAGCAGTATATCTCACAATAACCAAAAAGTGGAAACAATGAAAAAAAAGTCCATTAACTAATGAATGGATAAACAAAATATGGCATATCCATACAAAGGTATATTATTTAACCACAAATAGGAATGATTTACTGATTTATGCTACAACATGATACCTTGAAAACATGTTACGTGAAAGAAACTAGACACAAAAGGCCACATGTTGTAGGATTCCTTTTGTATGAACTCTCCAGAATAGGAAAATCCATAGACACTGAAAGCAGGAGCTGGAGAAAGAGGTAATGGGCTGTGACTGCTTGATGGGTATGGGGTTCCTTTTTGGGGTGATGAAAATGTTCTGTAATTAGATAGTGTTGATGATTGTAGAACATTGAGAATGTTCTGGAAGACAATGAATTATAGAGATTAAAATAGTTAAAATGGTGACTTTTATGTCATGTGAATTTTGCTTCAATAAAAATTTATTTCTTTTCTCTTTCACACAAATGTAATTCCATTTACAGTAACGACTTAAAACCTGTGTGTCTGCAGATGTGCAGTTTATGGCTTCACCATTCTATGTGACTATAAAACTATGCAAGTGATTCAGTAAAATTGCCATTTCTCACACCCAGGGGCACTAAACATTTGCAGTTTTGAGGCATTTATTGGAAGTCCTCAACTCAACTTGGCTTTGCCCTCAGCTGCCTATTTCACAAGACTGGATCTTGGCCTTCCTGATGATTCTATAGCCACCTTAATAACCTCCCAGTAAATTACTTTTAAAAAAATACACTAACCAGAATCCACCTCTATTATTTCCCATCAAGAACTCTAGCTGGAACACGCGGATTCAGATAGTCTTGGATTTTCTCCATTTGCCAGTTTGCCATCAAAATAATTTGGTAAAGAGTTGATATTATTTGTTTTGAAGTAAAGATCTAGAAAATACAGATTCATTATGTGTAAACACCATCACTCCTCTTGAGTTTAGGCTCTGACACGGTTTGCTCTAGTTTGGCCGTGGTACTGCTAGCGCCACCAGAGATCTCTGAATGCGTGGCCCAAGGGGCTTCTTGTTAATCCTGCAGCCATACACTCGCTGTGGGGGCCATTCTCTGTCCAAAATAACCAGGTCTTTTTCCCAAGCCATCCCAAAGCTCCAGGTCTGGGCGGGCAGAACAAGAGATGATCTGTTCCAAATCGATCGACAGGACAGTTTTGTCCTAGGTCCCAATAGGTCACTTACCACTTGAATTTAATTTTATAAAAAAAAATCTTTCCCATCTCCATCTCCCTTACATCTCCATTACAATTTGTAGCTCCCTTACAATTTCCATATTCTAACATATTCTATTGTCAAACAATGAAAACATCATAGTAGACAATTTTCTTTTAACGCTTCATTGCTAGAATTCTTACAGCTATATCTGTTACCCAAATGTGGTAAATCTTGCAAGCCTCAATCTTCTGGCTTCTTGCATGATCTATTTTTCCTTTAGACTGTAGGTTAATTTCTAAGCCTACCCAGGTTGTGGCATATGGTATAGTAACGTGGGTTTCCGCATGTATGTATGCAGGGCCAATCCATATGTGTGTGTAAGCCCAAATACGCACACAATCTGAGCCCTGCAGGATTGCCACGAGTCCCACACTGCTGCCTCCTAGTGATTCCATCTGAAGCTCAGAAAAGCAGCACTCTTCTTCAATTGAATGAAAGGTAGCTCATCTGTCTTTTAGCTCTGACACCCTCGGCTTTTACATGATATCAAGTTTCTGAACAGACTACTAATCGGTATGATAACTCATTCTGAATTCTCAATTCAACACTTTTGTGTTAAACAGACACTGTGTACCAGACACTGAGGGGAGTCTTATGCTATTGGGTATTTGGATAAAGACAAGACTGGCTGATATTGGAGGCAGGCATGGGAAAGGAAAGTCAATGAAAGAATTTACAATGACTGGTTCCACCATTTAAAAGTTTCTCAGTTAAATAACAACTTCTGTGGAACTTTTCCCCTCCAAAGGGGTTGTAAGGATTCAAATTCTGCAAGGATTCTGATCCTTTGTGTTTTAAAATCAGACAAAATCGGGGATAATAGGCCTTTTTTTTTTCTGTATTTTCAACTTCCTGGCGGCAACAGAAGACATTTCCTGCTTGTTCAATATTTGGACATGTTCCTGGCTTCTTTGGAGGTCATTAAGCCTGGGAGATGCCTCCCCCCACCCCCGGGACCTCTATGTCCTTCCCAGTCCAGAGAACTCTTCTGACTGGCCAGATATAGGGTTTCTATGCTTAATGCCCTCAACTCCAATAATGACAGCTCAGTACTCAAGACTGGAGAGCAGGGCTATGACCTCAACTTTTTCAACAGCTACATCATTGACTTTTCAGGTCCCATTTCTACATTTGTAAAAATACAGGGTTGATGTGAGTAATGTCTGAGAGTCTCGGGGCCTTGTATTCTATATGACAGTGATTTCCATTTTGGACTGAGGATGGGTGGAGGCTGTAGCCTTGGAATTCATTAAAATTCCATTAGGTGGCACAGGGTGTGTGCATGGACCTGATTCTGTGGGGCTTCAACAGGTAAATACTCGATTCTTGGAATGGCAGCTCCAGCGTGTTCTCACCTGCCTTTCAGCCTGAAAGCTCCTCAAGGACTTTACACCCCCCAGAGGTGATGCACACTCTTACCTAGCTTCGGGAACCCCAGCCAGTGGCGAGAGATTTGCTTACCTTCCTGTCTTGGAATTTACCACTAAGAGAGATCTGAAAGTAGGGGTGAGTGGGGGTTTGTTTGCTAAAAAGACAAGTCTACAAAAACCTGTGTAATGCATGAACAGTGAACCCAGGTAAATCCCTTTCAAGATTTTTCCAAAGAATTCAGTGCTAAAAACATGGGGTATTTTTAAAGGGAAAGGTGAAAAATTACAACTGTTGTGAACTAATCCCAAAGATATAAACACTGTAAACAACTTCTTAAGGGGATCCCTATACTGCCATTGTTCTCACCACAATTTGCTCCCTGGATGAGTGTCATCTCCCCGCCAACCCCCCCACCTTCCCACCTTTGCCTGTCTTGTGGATATCCATAGCAGGCGGTTTCCACAATGCTGTCATCTTATTTTTCATTTTTTAAAAATTTCTTTATTAGAGAAGTTGTGGGTTTATAGACTAATCATGCATAAAATACAGGGTTCCCATACACCACCACACCACCAACAACTTGCATTGGCATGGAACATTTGTTACAATTGATGATAGCACATTTTAATATTTGTAATATTAATTAAAGTCCATGGTTTAACTTAGGGTTCACTGTGTAGTGTAGTTCCATGGATTTTTAAAAATTATTTTTATCATGTACAATCTTACATTTCCCCTTTTAATCATATTTAGATATATATTTCAGTGGTATTAATTGCATTCAAAATGTTTTGCTACCATCACCACCATATATTACCCAAACATTCCCATCATTCCAAATAGGAACCGTGTACATTTTAAGCCTTAACTTTCCATTCCTTATCCCCACCCCATCCCCTCGTAACCTGTATTTTCTACATTTTAACTCTGTGAGTTTGCTTATTCTAATTGTTTCAGATCAGTGAGATCAGACAGTATTTGTCTTTTTGTGTCTGGTTTATTTCACTGAACATAATATCTTCAAGGTTCACCCATGTTGTTGCATGTATCAGGACTTCATTCCTTTTTATAGCTGAATAATATTCTATTGTTTGTCTGGCAGTTCGAGGTTTTTATGGACCCTAGAAAAATCATGTCCTTAGAGTTAATCCATTTCTGTGGGTGTGTAACTATTATAGGTGGGAACTTTTGATTAAGTTACTTCAGTGAGGCATGACCCAGGGTGGGTCTTAATATTCTTACTGGAATTCATTATAAATGGGATGAATATGGAGAGAGACACAGAGAGAGAAAGCCAGAAGAAGCCAGAAGCTGAAAGCAATGAAACCCAGAGAAAAGGAAGAGAACATCAGACACTGCCATGTGCTTTGCCATATGACAGAGGAGTCCATGATAGCTGGTACCTGGTCTTTGGTGAGAAAGTATAGCCTAATGATGCCTTAGTTTGGACATTTTTTTTTTTTTAATTATTTTTTAAAAAAATTTTAAAGATGCTTTAGATTATATAAATGTTACAAAAAAATATATAAGGGATTTCCATATGCCCCACTCCCTCCCCTTCCCACACTTTCCCGCATTACCAATATCCTTCATTAGTGTGGTACATTTGTTACAATTGATGAATCCATACTGAAGCATTGCTACTAACCATGGACTACAGTTTACCTTATAGTTTACACTTTGTCCCACACAATTTTGTATGTTGTGACAAAATATAAAATGGCCTGTATCCATCACTGCAATGTCATGTGGGACAAATCCAATGTCCAGAAAATGCCCCCATATTACACCTATTCTCCCCTCTCCCTTCCCTCAGAACCTCTGGTGACCACTGCCTTTACATCAATGATGAGAGTTTTTCCATTACTAGAATAATAATAAGTCTATAGTAGGATAGTAATAAGTCTATTTTAGTCCATTGTTCATTCCCCAATCTTGAGGATTTTAGGATGGTGATGCCCACTCTGCTTCTAATTGAGAGGGGGTTTAGATCCCATGGGGCAGATGGATGGAGCTATCTTGCTTGCAGTTGCAGACACTCTCTGTTCCTTGGGATGGGCATTGTCCATCATCATCTCCTTGTTAGTTGAATTTGGACATTTTCGAGGCCTCAGAAATGTATGCTTATAAGTTAATAAATCCCCATTGTAAAAGCCAGTCCATTTCTGATATATTGCATTTTGACAGCCTGGCAAACTACAACATGTTTTGGTACCAGGAGAGTGGGGTGCTGCTATTGCAAATATTAAAGATGCTAAAAAGGCTTTTTAACTGGCCAGTGAGTAGAAGTGGGAAGAATTGTAAGATGCTTGATGCAAAAGGCCTAGATTACTTTGAAAAAAAAAAAACAACACAAAAACAACTGTTGTTAGAAATATGGATTCTAAGGGTATCTGATGAGAACTTAGACAGAAATGATGAATGTGTCATTGCAAACTGGAAGAAAAGTGATCCCTGTTTTAAAGTGGCAGAGAATTTGGCAAAATTGAGACCTGGTGTCAGATGGAAGGCAGAATTTGAAAATGACAAGCTTGGATATTTAGCTGAGGAGATTTCCAAACTTAATGTAGAAAGTACAGTCTGGCATCTCCTTGCATCTTATAGTAAAACGTGACAGAAAAGGGATAAGCTGAGAACTGAACTCCCAGGAACAATGAAATCAGAAACTGATAGTTTGAAAAATCTGAGCTTTCTTCCAGAAAACAAGTCTCCAGAAAATAGTGCTCTATGTGAAGGTTTAACTGAACATGGAACCAGTCATCCATTTCAGTTCAAGTCAAGTCAGAATTGGAAACTCAGTTATCTAGGAAGGAACTGTAGAAGGTCTTACTGTCTGATGGTTAGAACCCCTGTGTGTTGCATTTAATACTGATAAGTTTTTTGCAAGATCTGTATGAATGGAACCACTGCCAGCCTATACTAAAAGGGACAGAAAATGGACAGATGGAAGGAAAAACAACTTTAAAGGCAGAACCACGCAAGCTGAAGTCTGGACTGAAGACATCGTCTCTGGCCATGTGTGTGGAAAGGGTGAGCATGCCCCAGCACTTGAAGAGGGCAGGTCTTCCAACCCATTGTTCAGGAAGAGTGCTGCTGCCCCATGCTTCAGAGAGGGTAGAGCACATTCCCCAGGAATTGAAGGAGAGTCCAGCTACAACCCCACTCTTCTAAGGGGATTGAGCCTGTGCCCCAGAGATTGCAGAGAGTCTGGCTATCACCCCAGTGCGCTCAGAGGGTCAAGCTTACATTCTGAGTTCAGCTACACCCAGATGCTTGATGAGGGTGGAGCCAAGAGCATGGCCACTATGCAAACCCTTAGAAAGGGTGGGATTGCTGCTCCATCAGTCCCTGAGGACAAAGCATCATTTTATAGATGATTTTGAGACTGTGAAACCTAAAGGAGAATGCCCTGCAAGGTTTTGAAACTGTTTGGAACCCATGGCCACTGTTTTCCTTCCAATTTCTCTGTATGGCAATGGGAATGTTTATCCTATGACTGACCCTCTTTTGTATATTGGAAGCAGATAACTTGCTCTAAGTTTCAGATGTCCACAGACTAAGGTGAATTTTGCCCCAGAAAGACCACACCTATAACTGATTTTGATGAGACTTTGTACTTAACATTGCTACTAAAAGGATTTAAGGCTTTTGGACATTGTGATGGAATGAATGTATTTCCATATGGAAGAAACATGTCTTTTTTGTGTTCAGAGGGTGGAGTATTATAGTTTGAGGCTTTTATGGACCCCAGAAAAATCATGTCCTTAGAACGAATCCATTCCTATGGGTGTGAACATATTGTAGGTAGGAATTGTTCATTAGGTTTCTTCAGTAAGGCATGACCCAGGTGGTCTTAATGTTCTTATTGGAGTCCTTTATAAATGGGATGAATACAGAGAAAGAGTCAGAGAGAGAGAGTCAGAGAGAAAGCCAGAAGCCAAAAGCATCAAAACCTGGAGAGAAGGGAGAGACCATCAGATGCCACCATGTGCCTTGCCATATGACAGAGCCCAGTAGTGCTAGTAGTCAATCTCTGGGGAGAAAGCAGCACCTGATGATGCCTTACTTGGGACATTTTCATGGCCTTAGAACTGTAAGCATATGTTAATAAATCCTCATTGGAAAAGCCAACTCATTTCTGGTATATCGCATTTGGCTGCCTAGTAAACTAAAACAGTATGTATATACCACATTTTATTTATATATTCATTAATTGATGGACATTTGGGTTGCTTCCATCTTTTCACAATTGTGAATAATAACACTATGAACAACAGTGTGCAAATACCTGTTTGAGTCCCTGCTTTCAATTTTTTTGAGTATATACCTTTTAATGGGATTTCCGAGTCATATGGTAATTCTCAGTATACTGAGGAAGCACCAAACTGTTTTTCAGAGCAGCTGCACCATTTTACATTGCCACCAGCAATGTAATGAACGAGTGTTCCTATTTCTCTGCATAACTCCCAACACTTGTTATTTTCCATAATATTAATAGCAGTCATTCTAATGGGTGTGAAATGGTATTTCATTGTGGTTTTAATTTTCCCTGATGGGGTAATGACGATGAAACCTTTTCATGTGCTTTCCAGCCATTTGTATATCTTCTTTGGAGAGAGGTCTGTTGAGGTTTGTTTTCCCATTTTCAAATTGTGTTGTCTGTCTTTTTGTTAATTTGAAGTAATTCTTTATATAGATTAGATATTAATCCTTTATCAGATATGTGGTTTCCAAATATTTTCTCCCATTTTGCAGGTAGTCTTTTTACTTTCATGATAAAGTCCTGTGATGCACAAAAGCTTTTAAATTTGATGAGGTCCCATCTATCTATTTTTCCTTTTGTTGCTTGTGGTTTGGGTGTAAAGTTTAAGAAACCATTGCCTAACCCAAGGTCATGAAGATGTTTCCCTATGTTTCCTTCTAAGAATTTGATAGTTCCAGCTCTTATATTTAAGTCTTTCATTCATTTTGAGTTGATTTTTGTATATGGCGTGAGGTAGAGTCCTCCTTTATTTTGCAAATGGGGATGCAGCACCATTTGATGAAAAGACTATTCTTTCCCTATTGAGTGGTCTTTGACACAATTTCAAAAATCAGTTGGGGGGAGTGGATGTGGCTCAAGCCCACCTCCCACATGAGAGGTCTCAGGTTTGGATCCCGGTGCCTCCTGAAAAAAAAAAAACAACAAGCAAAGAAAATGAAAAAAAACCAACTAAGGGAAAGTGATGTAGCTCAGTGGTTGAGCTCCGGCTTCCCACATACAAGGTCCCGGGTTCAATCCCCAGCCCCTGGTACCTCAAAAAAAAAAAAAATCAGTTGGCCATAAATGTGAAGGTAGTTTTCTGAGCTCTCAATTCTATTCCTTTGGGCTGTATGTCTTCCATTGTGCTAGTATCATGCTGTTTTGGTTACTGTGGTTTTCTAATAAGTTTTAAGATTGGGAAGTGTGAGTCTTCCAACTTCACTCTTCTTTTTCAAAATGGCTTTAGCTCTTCAGGGCCCTTTACCCTTTCTTCCTTATAAAATTGATGATTGGCTTTTCTAATTTTGCAAAGAAGGTTGTTGGAATTTTGACTGGGATAGCATTGAATCTATAAATTGCTTTAGGTAGTATTGACATCTTAATGATATTTAGTCTTCCAACCCATGAACATGGAATATCCTTTCATTTATTTAGGTTTCATTTAATTTTTTAAAGCAATGTTGTGTAGTTTTCTATGCACATTCCTTTTCATCCTTGGTTAGATGTATTTCTAGATATTTGGTTCTTTTAGTTGCTATTGTAAATACAATATTTTTCTTGATTTCTTTTTCTGATTGTTCATTGCTTGTGTATGGAAACCCTACTGATTTTGGGGTATTTATCTTGTGCTCCTAGTACTTTGCTAAATTTGTTTATTAGCTCTAGGAGCTTTGTCATGATTTCTAAAAAGATTTTCTATATATAGGATCATATTATCTGCAAATAGGGAAAGTTTTACCTTTTCCTTTCCAATTTGGATGCCTTTTATTTATTTTTCCTGCCTAACTGCACTGGTAAGAATTTCCAGTTCAATGTTGAATAACAGTGGTGACAGTGAGCATCTTAGTCTTATTCCTGATCTTAGAGGGAAAGCTGTCAGTCTTTCACCATTAAGTAGGATGTTAACTGTGGGCTTTTCATATATGCCCTTTGTCATGTTGAGGAAGTTTCCCTCTATACCTAGTGCTCTATTTTATGAAGAAGTGGTGCTGGATTTTGTCAAATGCCTTTTCTGCAATGATTGAGATGATCCTGTGGATTTTCCCCTTCATTCTGTTAATGTGGTATATTACATTAATTGATTTTCTTATATTGAACCAATCTTGCATACCCGGGATAAATCCCACCTGATCATGGCATATAATTCTTTTAATATGTTGTTGGATTCATTTTGATAGCATTTTGTTTAGGAATTTTACATCTATCTTCATAAAATATTGATGCATAATTTTCCTTTTTTGTTGTATTTTTATCTGGCTTTAGTATGAGAGTGATATTAGCCTTGTAGAATGAGTTAGAGAGTATTACCCCCTTCTCAATTTTTGGAGGAAATTGAGAAGAATTGGAGTTAAGTCTTCTTGGAATGTTTAGGAGAATTCCCCTGTGAAGTCATCTAGTTTCTGGGCTTTTCTAGGGTTTTTATTATTATTATTATTACTGATTCAATCTCTTTAGTAATTAGTTTGTAGAGGTCTTTTATTCCTTCTTAAGTCAATGAACATAATTTATGTGTTTCTAATAATTTGTCCATTTCATCTAAGTTACCTAATTTATTGGCATACAGTTATTCCTAATATCCACTTATAGTGCTTTTTATTTTAGTGGGGTCAGCAGTAATGTCCTCCTTATCATTTCACTTTTTTGTGATTTGTAGCCTCTCTTTTTTTCTTTGTTCATTTGTCAATTTTTAAAAAATTTTATCAAACTATGTTTGTTTGTTTCTACTTCATTTTTCTCTGCTCTAATCTTTGTTTATCCCTTTCCTTCTGCTTGCTTTGGGTTTAGTTTTCTTTTCTTTTACTAGTTCTTCCAGTTTTGAGGTTAGGTCTCTTATTTGAAGTTTTTCTTCTTTTTTCATATAAGCATTTAGAGCTATAAATTTCCCTTTCAGCACTGCCTTTACTACAGCACACAAGTTTTGGTATGTTGTACTTTCATTTTCATTTACTTCAAGATGTTCCTTAATTTCTCTTGTGGTTTCCTCTTTAAAAGTATGTTGTTCAATACCCATTTATTGTTGAATTTTACCTTTCTCTCTCTGTTACTGATTTCTAGCTTCATTCTGTTGTGGTTGGAGAATATACTTTATATGATTTCAGTATTTTTGAATTTATTGACACTTGTTTTGTGACCTATCATATGGTCTATCCTGGAGAATAGTCCTTGATTACTTGAGAAGAATGTGTATTCTGTTTTTGTTGGGTACAGTGTTCTATACATGTCTGTTAGGTCTAGTTGGTTTAGTGTATCATTTAAGTCCTACACTTCCTTATCCATCTTGTGACTAAATGTTCTATCCATAACTGAGAGTGGTGTTTTGAAGTCTTCTGCTATTAATGTAGAACTATCGATTTCTCCCTTCAAATCTGTCAGTAAACCTCCAAACTTAGGTGCTATGCATTTATAATTGTTACATCTTCCTGGTTAATTGTCCCCTTTATCTGTATGTAATGACCATCTTTGTCCCTAGTAACTGTCTTTGACTTAAAGTCTATTTTATCTGATATTAGTATAGCCACCACAGCTCTCTTTTGATTACTCCTTGCTTGGTATATTTTTTTCCATCCTTTCACCATCAACCGCTTGTATCTTTGACATCAAAGTGAGTCTCTTGCAGACAGCATATAGTTGAATCATGCTTTTTTATCTATTCTGTCAATCTCTGCCTTTTGACTAGAGAGTTTAATCCATTTACTTTTTTTTTTTTAAAGATTTTATTTATTTATTCATTTATCCCCCCCTTGCTGCTTGTGCTCGCTGGGTCAGCCAACCACGCCGCGTGGGCGGGCTTGCCTTCACCAGGAGGCCCCGGGAACCGAACCCGGGGCCTCCCATATGTTAAACGGGAGCCCTACTGATTGAGCCACAGCTGCTTCCCTAATCCATTTACTTTTAAAGTCAGTACTTATAGGTCTTTCTTCTGACATTTTACTATTTAGCTTTTGTAAGTCTTATACCTTTTCTGTCCCCCACTTCAATTAAATTCTACTTTTAAATTTATTTGCTTTCTTTTGTTGTACAATATTGAGTGTCTTCTCATTTCCATTTGGATAGAGTTTTCATTGGTTTTCCTTGTGGTTACCATAGGGTTAACATTTAAGATCCTAAATATAGAGCAATTATATTTGGTTTGATACCAACTTAACTTCAATAACATGCACACATGCTTTTCCTATATCTCCCTACCATTTTTTTGCACTTGTTACCACTTATGTTTTTGTACATTATATGTCTGAAAACCTATATTTATCATTACTTTTTATATTTTTGTATTTTAGCACCTATAGGAAGTAAGAAGTGGAATTACACACCAAACAATACAATACAATAATACTGGCATTTATAATTACCCAAATGGTTACTTTTACTGCAGGTCTTTATTTCTTTATGCTGCTTTGAAACACTGTCTAGTGTCCTTTCATTTCAGTCTGAAGAACTCCCTTTAACATTGCTTGTAGGGCAGGTCTAGTGATGATGTACTCTCTCAGCTTTTCTTTATCTGATAATGTCTTAATTTATCCCTCACTTTAGAAAGAGAGTCACACTGGATATAAAATTCTTGGCTGGCAATTGTTTTCCTTCAACACTTTAAGTATTTCAACCCACTGCCTTCTTGCCTCCATGGTTTCTGATGAGAAAACAGCATGTAATCATATTAGGACGCCTTTGTATATAACACTCTCCTTTTTTCTTGCAGCTTTTAGAACTCTCTTCCTGTCCTTTGAATTTGATAGTGTGATCAATATATGATGACGTGCATTTTTCTTCATGTTTATTTTATTTGGTGTTCTCTAAGCTTCTTGGTTATTCATGCCTGTTGCTATGTTTGGGAAGTTCTCTGCCATTTTTTCTTTCAATATTCCTTCTGCTCTTTCTTCTCTTTCATCTCCTTCTGGGTCTCCCATAACGCATATATTGATGTGCTTAATGGTATCCCGTCACTGCCTTAGTCTATTTTCACTTTGAATACTTTTTTCTTTCTGCTCCTCAGCCTGAGTCATTTCAAGTGTCTTGTCTTCAAGTTGACTGATTCTTTGTTCTGCCAGCTCCATTCTGTTCTTGAAACCCTTCTGGCATTTTTCATTTCAGTTAAAGTGTTCTTCAACTCCAATAATTCTGTCTGGTTCCTTTTTAAAATTTCTATCATCTCTTTTCTTAGACTCTCATATTGTTCATCCATTGCTTTCCTGATATACTGTAGTTCTTTCTTTGTTGTTTCCTTCATCTCCTTAAGCATTTTTAAGATCATTTAAAAAAATCTTTGGTATGTCCATATTAGCATTTCCTTTGTTGGCATTTTCTTTATTTTTATCCTCTTCCTTTGGATGGGCCATCATTTCCTGTTTCTTTTTTGGTCTTGGTCTCTTTTGTTGCACTCTGTATTTTAATATTTTAAAATGTTAACTCTGGGATTTACTTCCTGAGATGTCTGTTTCTTGGTTTTGCAACCAGCTGGTGATAAGACAGAGATTTTCATACCCTTTGGCCTCTTATCAGGAAGGTCTGTCCCAGGCGAATTCAGCATGCAGAGTTTCTGTCTTTCTGGGCCTCTGTCTTGTCCTGGTCTTTAGCTTTTTAGTTGTGTTGGAGTTCTCCTGTTTACAGGAGTTTGGTTGTCCCTCTCTTTCCCAGGGGACAGATTTCCTTCACCCAGGTATTTGACACAGGACACCAGCAGACCTTTGTTGCAGACTTTGTGTCCTTATAATTTTTACACTCTGTTCATTGCTTTTGCCTGGAGGGCAAATTCTGGGGTCAGGGTCACCCCAGGGAAGACTTTCCCAGTTTGGTCTTTCGTAGCCAAAACTGGGCCAGGGACCCACACAGCAGGTGCAGACCAGATACAAAGTGCCCTGGAGAGGGGATCAGGGAGGTGCTAAAAGTTTCTCTGATGGCTCCCCAAAGCTGAGTTTTTCTGGCCTGCCCAGCAAATCCAGTCCTTCAGGTAAAAGTCCCATGGAGCCTTGAGGAAGCCTTGTGTCTCTAAATCTCCACCACCTCTACCCCTGTCCGGTTGAAACCATGACTGCCCTCAGAGCTGGGATCCAACAATCTGAGTTCTCTAATTAAAAGCCACGATCAACAATTGGCCATGCACACCTCTGTTCTTGGGGAAGGAGATCTCTATGTCCTTTCTATCAGCATTAGCTAGCCAGAGACCTGATGCCGCGGCGGCCTGTTGCAAGAGTGGAGGGTGGGCACTAGTAGCTGCCCCACAGAGAGAGAAATGTACAGTTCTTGACTCTACTTATCAGCCTCTTCCTTCTGCTCTCCCCTGATACTGTAAACTGTTCTTCTGGCCTCTGGAGTTTCAAAATAGTTGTTTCAGACAGTTTCTACCTGTTTAATATTTGTGTTGGTGGAAAGACTGAGTCCTGGAACTCCCTACTCCATCTTCCCTGGAAGATTCTTGATGTTGTCTTTCTCTTCTTTTTTTAAACAAGTGAAGAATTTCAGTCTATTCCTATGAATACAGTGAAGAAAAAAGAAGCAAACACATGATTTTAGTAGCAGCTGATATTTTAAATTAACAAGCACATTTTTCCCAAAAGTATGAGAAGGACATGATTAAAAAATAATCAATGGTTCCTTTTTATGAAGACAAAAAAGCAGTAAATGATCATAAAAATGCTTGGAAAACACTGTCCTTTCTCACACAACAGAATGACACATAAAGCATCCAGTTAGCTCCATCTTGGGAGCCAATGTGGAAATAGACACTGCATGTGGGTCAATACAGAAACTGTCTTCTGTAGGTAGGAGGTCCAGGGTGGGGGGTATCAAAACACTTACTAAAAGTTAGGGCTATAGAATAGGAGAAAATCACTGCCAACCATATTTCTGATAAGGGTTTAA